>JAVSBS010010413.1:0-27318 GCA_033124195.1 Coracias cyanogaster
TGAGGGGATGTTGCTGAGTTCAGTGTTGGCCTGTGTGATCAGGCAGCTGATGGCAGCATAAAATGATGATGGCTGAACAGCACAAGCAGCACATCGGCTAGTGGTGAAAGAAAAGGAATTAATTATGAGGATATGTGTATGAGTTTTCTCCCTTTGAAGGTGTTTTTTTACAACATACAAAGAGCTGAACCCACCCCCTGAGCCACCCAGCTTGTGTTCTCTTGCTGATTAGCGGTGCTAAAAAGACACCTTTGAAGGTGAGACATCAGAACTAACATTTCTTAGGCACCATGAGGGAAGAGGGCTTAAAGACAAGCTCAAATATTTTCCAGTGTGCAAAATGCATAAGTGATGAAAGTTTGCCTGAAACAATTATATCTAAGTTTCTGCAGACTCTGAAACCTCTGAAAGATACAACAGCTATACCTAACAGAATATGAGGAAATAAGGGCAAAAAGAACCCAAATCAAACATGAAATACACCTGAGTGTAATGGCTGCAGAGTTCACTACAGGCATGCCATAGGAAAATGGGAGTCTTGATGAGCTTTTCTCGTATCTCTCTAAATATTTTGGACTGGACTTCGAGCAATATTAAGAACTTGGTAGAAAAAACATGCTGACAAAAATATTCTGTCCTACTTCCCAGATGATGTGCAACTGCCTTCTATGAAACAAGTCAAAACCAACTGAGAAAAGTTATAAAAGTATTAGGGTTTCTTTTTCATAAAAATACACGCATCAGGAGAGCAGGATATTGGGCTTTATTATAAAGCTACAGACTTTGCTATCAAATGAGAGTAGAAAACATGTTTGGCTCTACTTCTGTTTTCAGATAAACAGACTAATTTTGACACCTGTTTCTTATCTGCACAGATATCATCAATGCTATGAAAAATGTACGTAACATAATTACAATGTACAAAGAAAAGGACTTTGACAAATGACTGATCTCTTACTGACCTAGTGACATACTGCATCTCCAATTTATCTTCAGTAATAGTCATTTCAGGAGGACAATATAAACCCTCAATTAGCCAAATCATTAAAAAATCAAGTAGAGCTACATCTTGAATTTATAAGCCACAGAAGCCAATGGAAAATGAAGAGGAAGGTCTGTGCCCAAAGCAAGAGGAGAGACACCCATAAATTCTTCCCATGTGTGTTCCATAAGGAAAAATCAAAGAGGAAGTCATGGGTTTAGTAATGCACTACTGCTGCAGGATGTTCAAAACAACCCTTCCTACACCCTCTGCCCAAAGCATGGAGTTATGAAAATCCCAACCAGATGTGGTGATGTGGCCAGTGCTAAGCACATGACATAGACTGGCAAAGAAAAATGAGATGTAAGACACATTCTTTTCTTGATAATGTTGAGGAATTGACCTGACGAAACCAACCAAAAAGCTCATAGGTCTAAATTTTTTCCATGGCTTTAATGTTTTCCTTGGGGAATTAAGAAAATTATGAGAAATTAGTATCTATCTGCAGAAACCAAGTTAATGTCTTGGAATTCATCCAAGAGCAAACAGCTCCACCTGTTCTGGAATGATAGATACAGGGGAGGCTGAAGGTGGAAGTATTTTTATGGTATTCTGCAGTAGAAACAAATCAAAGAGACAACTTGTTTGGATTTCCCAAGATATAAGGGAAAGAGCGCTCTGAACATACTGAAAACATAAAAACGCAGTAACTTGCATTTAATTTATCTAACTTTATAGCACAAACATAAAGTACTGGAACAGTGCAGACAAGGTATTTTAGGATAAAACCATACGCATCATTTTCTCCCTCTTTATTAAAAAAAGCATATTTCTTTAGAGAATTGCACTTCACCAACAACAACAGAACGTGTGTTGGGCAAGATAACAACATCAGAAAATGCTTTTTGATTAATCTGGCTTTAGGAATTAAGGGTAAGTACTTGGTGAATGTATGCAAGATACAGTCTCAAATCCTGGTAATCACCATTCCAAAGACAGGTAACATGAGTTTGCAGCTTCCAGACTGTGTATAGGAGATCAAGAACAGCAGCATTTCTAAATGTTTTAACTTGAGAGAAAATGTACACATTACAAGGTTAGCAAAATAAATTTGCAGTCAAAAATTGAAAAAATATTTCTCTATTTGTAGGCACTTGTTACAAAAAACCATGTGTCAGATGTGAAGAAGAATTCTAAGACAGAAAGCAGGTATGTAAAATCATTTCCTTATTGGTAATGCATCTTCGATTTAGCCAAGACAAAAAAAAACATGCATTCAGACATTTTGCTACTCAGAGGTACCTGAAATGTAATAAGGTTTTAAATTACAATGATGCATGAGAAAATTAATTTTTGCTTTTGTATGAACCTGTTCAGCTAGTATTTCCATCTATTCTGTCATGATGAAGACTAATGGGCAGAACATAGTGATGAAAAATTCATCACAGAAAGTTAAGCAGAAGCCATTTTTTCATCATCTGAGTGCTTGCAGGCCAGAAAGATTAGGATGCAGACAACTGGGGAGGGTGCGCAGTGGTGTGCTCTCTTTCCCCTTGGCCTTAGTGGATACACACAGGGTTCTGTCTGGAGCAGCGGAAATACTTATTTCAACCTTTTTGAATGAAAGTACTCCTTGGATGAACTTCCTACCATGGGTGGAAAGAGTTCGTCATAAATTAGAATACTGTAATATATGCATACAGAAAAAAAGTTGGTACTAACTTGGTCCTGTAATAGTACTTTATGAATGAAAACATTGTCGAACAAAAAACACACAAGAAAGGACTGAATGCAAATTCTATCTTGTGCTATTGCTACATTTCACACAATAATCCGAAAGAAGACTGTTACCAGAGGAATCATTCACAGAGCAAGAACCATACTGAAAATTCTGAAAGTTTATCAACACTGCAGCCCTTCAGCTCTCCATGAAACATCAGCATAAGCCCACCAGTATATTAATAGTGCAAATGGCCTCATGTACAACACACCAAACCTTTACTGTACAAACAGTTAATATATTACAGACATTGTAATATGAATATTACAAAAAAAATCTGTTCTACGTACACTGAAACGGCAGAAGAAATGGAAATGGCTTGCTATATGATTCATTCTTGGTTAAGGGAACTGATCAGGGATCAAGACTTCTGTAGCCTTTTTTAAAGCTTTGATGTAAAACGCATGATCATCTTTCCTCAGAGCATAAGAAGTGCAAAGAGCAACAAGAATTTTTACAGCACTTTTGAGAGATGTCAAAGGCACACACACACTTTTATTATTATATCACCTGATATTTCACTGTGGTGCACAAAAAGTCTCTAGCAGAATTCTTAGGGGGAAGATGACTTACATGGAGTTTCAAAACAAGTTATTTTTAAGCAGCTTTTCAAACAGAAAAGTACAGAAAATAATCAATAAAGAATGATGTAAAACATCATCCCGTACAGGAACATATTACCGAAGCTTGAAGCCAACAGGTTTCCAAAGGTTCAGTGTTCAGTGCACACTGCTTTGGCTGCAGAGACAGGATTTTTCACGTCATTCTAAAACATTATATATCATATCGAATTCCAAATAATGGAAAACAAGACATTGCGAACTATTTCCCTCTTTATTCCCTAGGTAATATAAAAATCCTTCAACAAGACTGTTGGTCCCTTTATAAATAGAGTGGTCCAGAAGGGAACTTGGCAAAGCCAGCTATCTCTGACAGAAGTTGCCTATTTCCTTTAGAAATACTAAAAATATTAAAAATACTTATCTAACTTTTTTTTTTTCTTGAGGTAAAGCAGAAAATCCTGCATTATACAAAGCTATACTTCTAGAAACTAAACAAGAAGAACAAAAAAATCTGTGAGCTTTTATTTATTAAAACACCTTGACCCTGTAAATGCACGTTGTAACCCTGTGGGTCGTGGATTCAATTTCCCTGTAATGACAAAGGTGGTAGTCATTACATTTACAAAGGATTAGTCATTACATTTGTCGATTTTGCTTAATACACAATTAGAAACTCATGCTCAACAGTTCTCCTCTGTTTAATCACTTTTCATAGTACCCATTCACAATAGAATGTACTGTCGGAACAGAAAAGAAATATACCACAGAGTTTTTCTGGTTTATATTATTAAGCTTTTTCAGTAAAAGTGGGAAACCAAAGAAAGTTCAATTTTCTTGCCCCAATGTTTCCTGCTTTGTGGTATTTTTTGGGTTTTTTTGCAGTTATCAGGGTTCTTACAAAACAGGCATTTATATTCCAGTTGTGAGCCATTTCAATTAACAGAAACTAGTGGAATTAAGCAATTAGTAAAGAAAATAGATGCAAAGAGGCTGTTAAAAAACACACTCAGAAGTTTTCAAATAAAAAATAACAACCTTTTCACATCTGGGTCAAATTTGGGCCCATTCAATGGTGACTGAGAGTTATTACAGTCTCACAGTTGCTCCCCAGACTTTTAGAAATGAAGTGACTCTTAGGGATGTGGATCCCATCCACAAAAATGTCATTCCTTGGTCTATAAACATTCTGCAAATTCACTTAGGGCTAGTCCAGGCCATCAAATATTGCAAACAGTATCTGATGCCTCTTGAAACTTTTCAGCTGTGGAAAAGCTTTTGAAAATGCCTACAGATTGACTGAGGAGGCACTGTTATGTAAAAAAACCTCAGAGCAACAGAGTTTCAGTTCATGGACCATATTGTTGTTTGCACAGGAAGGTGCCTTGCCATGCACCCCAAACCAGTCTGCAACAGCGTGGGCGCAAGCAGTCCTTCCCCAGGTGATAGGCTTGCTGAGATTTTAACAGCAGAAGCTTGAATTTATAAGATTTGCATTTTTTTTAATAAAAGAGCTTTTTAAAAGTAAGGTCTAGACTTCGTTTCATCCTACATATAATTTGCAGACAAATATTATCCCCTTTTTCCAGGAAAAAAAGTAAAACTATTAAACATCACTTGTCCACAACACGTGTATAAATTGCTTAGCTCTCTAAACCATGTTGCTGCAGAAAGTACTGAATGGTTTTGAACGGCCAAGGGAAATCTGATTTTGCGTTGTTAAACTGATCTGTGTGCTTATTCACCACGGCAATACCAGAAGATAACACAGAACACAGCCAGTGGCATCCTGAGCCTCTCTCATGTGAACAAGACCTGATTAGGATCAGCTTTCCCTGTGTCTGGTTTGTAGGTAGTCCCTTGCCTACAAGAGCCAGCAACCCTGACATTTCCAAGTCATACTGCAACCAAGGCCAATGTCCAGTGAGGCTTTACCAACCATCTCCTGCTTCAGTTACTACTCAAAATTAACCTCTGCTTCAGCTTGCTGCTGAAATTGTAATAATCCACATGACTGAGGTAATTCAGAATCATCACATCCCTTCCAGATTGAAATGTTGAAATTTAAACTAAAGTTCCTACAGATGAAACATTTGGAAGATTTCACTCAATGGGAAGATTGAAGGAAATCATAAAGTTTTCATTCATGGCCCCAAAGAGTTTGAGACTGTTACAGTGTGAATTTTAATAAGAGAAAAGAAGTTGTTTCTACTGTATTATCTGAATTTATTTGATTTAGGTTTGTTATGTATTGTACATGATGGTATTAAATATTTGTAAAAATAAGGTTTAAATAACCAAAAGAAAGTTAAAAAGTATGCATTAATAAATTTATCCTATAAAACACATTATCTAAAATACCACATTCTTATCAGATGTTTTCTGTTTTCATGACATACACTTTCCCTATGGAAAAGGTTTCTTTTAAATGTCTAAAACATTTTTCCTTCTACTAACCAACACTAGAAGCAGAATAGAATCAAAAGTGTCAAACTAAAATAAACACCCAGTGGTCATTAATTGAAAACTAACCTACATGATACGGATTCTGTGAGGCTCTGATCACATGTGTCTGATTTGTACATGCAGTGCTTAAAAATATAAGGCATGTTCAACTTTTACATCAAATAGGTCTTCACAGTAGAGCAACCAAGAAAAACATAGTAATTCAAAATGGGTTGCTGAACCAATTCAGGTGAAAAACATAGTAACAGAAACAGATGAAAGAGGAACCCACATGAGAGCCACAACAGGGATGTTCTAGACAAGATGATAATGCTTTTGCTTATAATTACATAATCTTCATTGGATATGACATGATTAGGATACTATTTTAGGGAACAATTTGTCAATTTTTATTTATTTCCTACTCTGCATATCAAAAGGTTGTTTTTCAAGGATACATACCTGAAAACTCCTATGAACTATTGCAGGAATACCACCATTGACCATGGAATGAAAAGTCAGTTATCTGTATTACTACTGAGATTCTTAATTGAGGTTCTAGACTAGAAAACACAACGAATGGCAACAGAAGGGGCCAAAAGTGTATCTATTAGCTATGGTTCTATTTTTTTTAAGAATTCAGAAGAATTATAAATGTATAGTTTCAAACAAGGCTTTTCTCTAAATTGAGTGTTGCCCACGGCATAAATGAACTTGTAAAAAAATGTTTGTTTTAGGAATTATATTTTGGGTTCCTTAACTCTGGAAGGAGTTATTCCTTAACTTAATCCTCTAAGTGATAAGCTGTAAACCTATACTTTAAGTAGTTACCAAACATGTTTGATAAACTCTACAGCTTTTTCTACCAAAACCACAGCTGAATTTCAAATACATGCCAAGATCGGTCAAAAAGACAGCAAGATAAATATTTCTGCTTCATCTCCTAAGAAATAATTTATTGTATTACTGCCCCTTATAAGATGATTTTATTAGATTTTTGAAAGTGAATTCCTGGAAGGGAGGGAATTTAAGTTATGAACTGAAATTTTCTATCTAAAGATTGGGCCAAAATGCAAAATACTGTTACTGGTACTTTTGCAAGGGTCTTGAAGGCAGTACAGAATAATCATAAGTCACAAATTTAGAGTTAAAATTTATGCTATCATTTCAGAGGCATTCGTGCACTGTCCTGAACTTGGAATATATTGACCAGATAGGTGAATTTTATGAATAAGTGACAGTGAAGGGATTTCTTCCAGATTTTATGTGCATTGGTATCAGAAGCAGAAGAGATTTCAGCATGCTTCTAAGTAAGAAAAACTTGGAATAAGCAAACGGCCAGGAAGCACAGCGTACAACAAGGGTAAGAAATGATTACATTTCCTCAGCTCCCTGTACAGTTTACTCTCCATTAGACTAAAAAGAGATTACAAGCCTCCTTGATATAAGCTGAACTTACTTACTACCTTAAAATTATACAGATCTGAGAAATCTTAGTAAGAGAGGTGTTATCACACAGTGACCTCAGGGTACCAACATAGTAGCGTTTGTAACGAGATGTACTAACCTCCATGACACTGCTCCAGCTAGGAAAAGAAAGAACAATTGTTCAGATGCATAATCTTTTCTTTAAATCTCTTTCTTGGCTTTCTTGTCTGTTTTTTTTTTTTTTTCCAAATGCATAGCATAGTAACGTTCTTCATAATTTACAAGGAAAACTCTGGTTGTCTGCAACTAAACAAACCAGGTATTGTTGAAAGTTTCTAATCAAAGTCTATATCCTTATAAATCTCATCCCTTTATATAAATCTTGATTAGAGTGTCATTAGCACTACAACAAAAGCGGCAGTTTGGCTGTGCAGAGCTGTGACTGTATAATTGCTGTGGATCCCCTTCAAGACAGCTGATGTTGCTTCATATGATTTTACTAAGTAATTAGACACATTTACATTATAAAATGGGTTGATTTCCTAACAAAATCAGTAGAACATTTTTCTCAATGGACTCAAGTTTTCAGATTAATTTGAGTCTGTTTAACCTCCTCTGAGTTCTTACACTTTCTTGGGTTCCTCAGTCAACATTACATTCACTGGTGATTAGTAAATGTTAGATAAAATTTAACGTGAAGATGAAAATATATGTGTGGAACCTGAAAGAAAACATGTACTTCCACTACCTTTCATTCATGTAGCTTTATTAAGACCTCCAATCTATCAACAATTTTGAATCTCTTATATTTTAAGACCTGTAAAGTCTGGCAGAATTATTTTTGACATATTGCATGACACCCTAGAGAGTGCAATATGTAGGAGATGGAATTTACTAGGCATGTTAAAAAACAGCATTTGCAAAAACCTCCAGTACTAAAATATTTATGGGTTTCCCTCATTTAGAATATGAAAAACATTTCAAAACAGCTTCCCTAGTACTCTGCAGCACTCAATGTGTTACTTAAATGTAGAAGGAAAAAGTATCTATAAAGTTAAAATTAAGGTGGTCTGTAAATTTTTATTCATGCTACAGAGTGTATTAAAAGCCTTAAACAGGACATTTCAAAGGACCTTTGCTGGCGATCTGAAAACTCTCGTGGACTTTCTTCAGGGAGGACACTGCTCTTCAGAGGAGGATGAGTGTGTTGCCAGCATATAAGTAGCATTCTTGCCTAGGCCTCTAGTTTAGATATTGATGAGGAAACAGTAACAGGTTTTGGTAAAAAAGATTTGTTCAACTGCACCAAACCATCATAAACTTGTCAGTGTCTGTACAAAATCAGTGAAGAATTAGCTTGTTATATGCAGTGAGGGAAAGATGTGGAACTTTCACTCTTTCAGCAAAATGGAGTGCATTATTGTTTCATATAAACTGTCTGAACAGTACAAAAGTTTTTTATCAAGTTGTGTCTTTCTTACACAGCCTTTCCTCAGACAGAACTTCTAATGAAGTTCAGAGACCAGGTTTTGATCAGGCTGAAGGTAGAAGTTTTGCCTCAAATGAAGGACTAAAGCAAAAATGGAATAAGAACATCAGGGTTTGACATGTTCACAGTTGGTTTTTTTTTTCCTGTAAATAAGAAAAAAAGTCATCTTTCGAGTTTTAAAAATCTGGGAAAGGAAGAACTGAGATATGATAAGAAACTTTCAGGACATTCAAGCCTCAGTGGAGTTCTGAAAAGCTAAGATATTTCTCTGTTTCTTCAACAACACAATTATTAATACTACACAGGAAGAACAACCTGCAGAGCATTAAATCAGCTTGCATGTGCTCTACCAAGAAAGGTGGAAGGAGATCCAAGCCTTGTGAAAAGACATCTAGTACTAGGGAGTTCAAATCTGCTTTATATGAGAACAATTCTGGACAATCTCTACGGTTCAAGATGAATTGGCTACTCTTACCAAAATTGGTTTTTCAATAATTTCTCTATGATCATTAACACTAAAATCTTACTAGCCAGCCAAAAATTGTAAGCAGTTTAGAGAAGACCATTGGTAGAGTGCCTCTCTATGAACCTCTAGCAAGTGTCTTCTGATGTGAAGTGAAATGCAGTTTGACTTCTGCAGAGTTTTGGGGAAACATCTTTCTTGATTTCTGTGAGTCCCCAGAATGCTAACAGCAATAGAGATCTTTAAAGTTGGTTATGTCTTGTTCTTCTGAAAAGATACCCATCAAGATTCCACCTACGGTGTTGACAACAGCATAGTAGTCCATATATGTTTTGGTTTAGATTCATGACCAAAACAGTGTTGATAACACACCACTGTTTTAGCTACTGCTGGACACATTATCAAGTTCTTCTGTTTCTCATTCTGCCTCAACTAGTGAGTAGTCTGGGCCTGACAAGAAGATGATTCTTGATGATCCTAGAGGTCCTTTCCAACCATAATGATTCTCTGGGAGGGCACACAGTCAGCACAGCTGACCCCAACTGACCGAAGGTGTACTTGATGCTATACAATGTCAGACTCAGCAATAGAACCAGGAGGGATTTTTTTCCGCTGCAGACGTTGGTCAGAGACTGACTGGGCAGCAGTCTACTGGTGGGAAATGGTGAGTGATTGTCTTTACATCACTTGGTTTTGGTGTCATCTCCCTCGTTTTTTTTTTCCTTCACTTATTAAACTGCACTTATCTCTACCCATTAACTTTACTCACTTTTGCCCTTCTTATTTTCTCTCCAGCCTTGCTAGGTGGGAGTGAGGAACTGAATTGGAACTTAGGTGGTAGCCAAGGTCAACCCACCAGAGAAACAAAATATTCACTGTCCTTCCAACATGGTGACTATATCTCATTATTGATTAAAATAATTGATTAAAATTTGAAAAATTGATTAAAACTTGAAACAACTGTTTTGGAAACAATAAAAAAATAAATGAGGGCTGAGATGCTAATTTTTTTCATCAACAATAATAAAAAACCCTAAAAAATGATTGCTGAGTTTCTTCAGGCAGTTCCTCTAGTTGTAAATATGAATACTGACTGCGATGCCAATAGCAACAAAAGAGATATGACACATGAACAATAAAGCAGATAATTCCATGTTAAAAAAAAATATTGCAGCAATTCTTTTTCACAAAAAGGTGTTGGTAGTAGAAAGCCTGCTGCTTTCTGCCCACAGAAGTGCTTCACACTGTTGGGAATATATTTAGTATTAAGTCTGAATGCATGAGGATTAAATTAATTTAAGGGATTGACCAGTATGTATTATATCCATCTTCTGTCTCTTGAATATCCTGACTGAGTACACCTGAGCTGTACATATATTTTTAAATATTACTTTTCCTTTATTAGCTCCCCAGCACTGAATTGGTTATAAAAGTGGTTGTTGGGTTCTTGGTTTTAGTTTTGTTTGGATTTGGGGTTGGTTTTTTGGTTGGTTGGTTTTTAAATATCTGTTTATTCAACTTTGCCATATAAGAATATTTAATTGAATACAAAACAAAAATTACCATCTGGTACTAGTGAAAGTGAGTATATATATACACACATAAAGGGCAGATCTTTCATGCTAATTAATATGTTTACAAAAAATCACTGCTTTTGCATTCACTCAGAAACAGTGCTACATACGTAACTCCTGATAGAGAAAAGCTGGACAGCTTGTGATTATTAATTTTTCCTCTTTTTTAGTCTTTTCAGTCGTTGCTAACATTTAGTCTCACACACACCCAAGCATAGTCACTGCATTTGCTGCTAACGTGAACATGCAAATACATGGTCAGAACCTTCATTTAAGTATGCATACAGAGCACAGGCTTTATTTCCACAAAGAGTAATAATGCAAATATAATGAGCAGGAGGAGATTTACCTTTTTAAAGAGACGTGCCTTTTGCCTCGCCTGAATATCTGTTAGGACTGGTAAATACACATGAAAACCAGGCATGAAGTAGTGTGGACTTCGTTTACGTATGCAAAGTCTGTAGCAACTTTAATGGTTTATATACCACGAAGAAGTGGAAGACATTATGAGACACATACATATGTATATATACATAAACAGATATCGTATATGTATATGTACATGTACATGTATATACATATGGCATCAACTCTTGTTCTACTTTTCTCCTTAGTAGCATGAATAAAAAATATAGTTGAAAAAGTTACTGTCTCTTTGTGAATGGGGTTGTTTGGGTTTTTTTGCTTTTCAGTAACAGTTCTTGTAGCTTATACAATGCAATATTTTTCTCTCTTTGATACGAATTTGCTTCAGTAAATCATGTTTTTGAGAGGAAATTGCAAAGAAAACTACCTTCTCATTTTGTTGATGAAGTATCCGACAGGGATCTTCTTCCCTAGTGTCACAGATCCACAGTACAGGGGCACCATCTGAACAGACCTTGAGCAGGCACAGGGTTCAGCAAAACTATCTATTTTAAACTGAGACAAAATTTGGTGTAATACTATTTCTCTCTACACACAATGCTTAGACAAGTAGTTTTCATATTGATGTCTAATGCAAGGACCATAGCCTTCCATATTTGCCTATTACTATCCCACAGTTTTCCTCTAGAAGAGAAATTGCTCAAGATATCTGAATGATAAAAACTAATTGCCTGGCAAAACAAACTCACTATCCATACATGGAGTTTACAAACCTCCTGTCAAAGGAAGATTTGAAAACCTCATAATATGTTTGGGTTTTTACAAAAACTAGAGACACAACTACTGTGCCATCATTAAAATCAGTTCTGGTGAGAAATTAAATAGCTGTTTTGTGGTGATTATGTATTCAAGTTAATATAACTCAGGGAAAGGTTATACTCCTCCCAGCACAGCCTTGGACATGAACAATTTAGGGTGAGGTATTCAAAATCCTCAGAGCTGCCCTGACTCTTCACCCAAAGCAGTAAACTTGATTCTGCCCCTTAATTCATCTGGATCTATAAGTCATTTTGCTGATCATGTCCCTGCTCAGAATGATATAGATTAACTTGAAGTCAACACAGCTGCTTGGAGTGAGGTTTCTTCAGTGTAGAGGGACTACTCAGCCATTTTCAATACTAGCAAAAATACTTAAATCTTTCTGCCAGGCAAGAAAAAGATTCTGTGCATGTTTTTGTAACTAACGCAGAAAGAAATAGAGTGTGGAAAGACAAAATTCCAAAAGTTTGTTATTAAAGCTTTTATGTGTCAATACGGTCTGATTATCTGAGGTTTACTTTTCTATCAGTAGGTTGCCAAAACAAAATAGTTTGGAGGGATCATACTTTATCTATATTACACTAATCTACTTACACAAATGGGATGCTTGCTTTAAAAGAAATCTGTTTCATTTAACACAAAGACAGCAACCTTGGCAAAAAAAACAACAACAAAAACCACCACGCAAAAAAACTTCGTTTATTTATCCCAGAAAACATATTTTCTTCCAGAATAAAAGAAAAATTAAGTAAGAAAGGAAAAAAGTCAAATTAAAGCCCTTTCATAACCTCTGGGTGCATTGCTGCATTCTAGTTCTGCAAGAAGAAATAGTGCTCTCTTTTATTAGCTGGCACTGCAAGAATTTAAGCGACCCAGCAGTCAACATTTCCCACTGTGGCAAAAGCAATTTTGTAATTGTCCTGTGAATTAGGAAAGTGAACTCTCAGAGGATTCTCGCATTGGGTATTTTCTTGGGCAATGATGCGGAAATAATAGATTTAATGAGAACAGTGTAACGATGTGGAATACAATTTCATTCTTGAGTAAATTTCACATCTTTTCCAACCAGAAAGTGGATTAACGTAAAGCATCAAGCAGGGAACTAACCTGGCGATCCTGCTGCTAAACACAAATAACAGAATGGCCAGATTTGCATTACAGCAGACTTTGATACAACGCAAAAATAAACAGGAAAGCGTGCAGTGGTTAGAAGCAGAAACAACAGCATTTTTAAATGCTGTGGGATTCATTCATGTGACTCCCCCTGTACTGATGATGGAAATTGCTTCATAGGATGTGAGCACCCCACTGAAAAACTGTACCTCAACAAGTGCAATAATAAATTGGGAATTATGCTTTTATAAATCCTCCACCCCAGGATCAGCTGTACTCCAATTACACAGCCGTGCCAGGGTAAGCGGGGTGTGTTAAAAGGTGAAAGATGAAGAACTGATGAGTGCCCTCTGCTGTTAGCTCAGTGTTGTGCTGGTTCAGCCATCATCATTTTATGCTGCCTTGGGTTGCTTGATCACACAGGCCAACAATGAACTCAGCAACACCCCTTCAGAAGTTTCTTTCAGACAGTCCTGCCATAGGTTCCTCTGGCCCCAGCTCCTCCACTGGCCACTATGGTGCTGGCATCACCTGCTCCACACGATAGACAGAGATGGCTCCCTCAGGGGCCCGTCACATGGAAGGACACCACCAAGAGAGCTCAGCAAGATGCAACCAGCCCCAGCAGAAGCTACAGCCAACAAGAAGCTCTTCCAACTGCTGGCTCCTGGTTAATACAGCCCTGGCCTTATCCACAACCCGAACCATGACAACCTGTATGAGGGCAGAGCCATGGAGACACAGGTGGGCCAGGTTCGGCCTCTAGAACATGAAGCCAATAGGAAAAATGAAACATTCTGCTAGGCTGTGACTCATTCACAGGTCAGCTCCAACTTAGGGCCCACAACTCAGGCCCCAGCACTTCACTCAGTCACTCTGGGACAATATTTCCACTCTTACTGTATATGTGCATTAGTCATTGTAGCAAAGTGCCAAAGGCTCAGCAATAAGTCTTCACAGGGAAATTCAGGAATGGGGCTATCTATGTTAGGCACGGTTTTGCACAGTAGATTTTCTTCCCTGGAGAGATGATCCTCTCCTACTTGAAAAGTGTAAAGGGTGGAGTCGATGTCTCCGCTGGAGGATGCTTCCACTGCAGCAGAACCCAGAGCTCTGCCCGTTTCCCTCTCCACTTGCCAAGTCCCTTGCCTTCCTGACAACTCATCTGGCATTCTCCCCACAACAGGGATTAGGAACAAAGCTGGTTTCCCAGGCAGGTTATGCAATTAATCTTAACCCTTCTCAGGCCATGCGAACAGGAGGAAAAAGGAAAGGAATGGCTAAGGCTCATCATACTACTTTGTCCCTTGGCTGCACACCCTGGATGTGAAAGGGATTCTCTTGTGCCAGGCACTGTACACAGAAACACTGGATTCTCTCAGTGTAGTCTTCTTCTTTGTGTAACTTTGTGACTTGATAGCAGATGAGTATCCAGGATCATGATCAGAAGAGTGACTAGAGAAATAAGAAGGAAGCTTGTGAACTTCTTGATCCTCCGCTGTGGGCACCCATTTCACATGTGAGAACCAGCAGGATAAGAGTCCTTTACCTGGCAGATAGGACGACTCTGTTGAGTGAATATTTGGGGCATGTTGATTTGAATAAGGTACAAGACCCAAAGACATAACTCTGATTTCATCCTATGTCCATGTGAGCACAAATGCACTGATTGTACAATTTATGCACTACTTTGTGTGTCCTACTTTTCCTGAGAGCAAGTAATCAGCTTGGGAAATACACATGACCCACATTTGTTTCCAAGATTTCAGCAGAAACTAGACCAGCACTAGAAATTGGCACGTGTTTTCTTTGTCTTGGTTGTCATGCTCAACAGGAAAACATCCCTGCCAGACTGATTCATCTTTGGAAGAGTACTAATAAAAGACCTCAGCTTCTTTTATTCAGTGTACTTTCTTCAGACTGTTCGTTTTACAGATGACTCTTCTACAGAAAGTAAATGATATTTAGGACGTACCTTGTCATCCTCAGTACAATAGAAAAGTTTCAGTAAGCAACTCCTAACAGTCTTCTGAGGATGCTTAAGTCTCTCAGGACTGTAAATCTTGAACAGAAAGTCAAACAGTGACATGAAGAATCATGCCTTCTCTGAAGACCTTAAAGTTAAATGTTCTAAAACAGATTTTCAGACTTCCTCTCCTGCATGATAGAAGCACTCTGAAGTTAGTTGGAAAAAGGAATAACTCTGTCTTTGCATACTCTGAATAAATTTATTTTCCTTTGAAACACAAAAGACTGATTTATGGGTTGAAACAAAGAATTTTTAAATGATGGCTGATTGTTGAGTCCTCCCTATCATCTGCTTCAGCATATTCTGCAGCTGATGCCAGGCACCTAGAAAAGGCAGAAGAAGGAGAGTAACTAATGGAGAGGGAGTCAGACTGCATCAACAATTTGCCAACAAAACACAAGGACATTACTCCTGATTCAAGAGAGGAAGTAAAGCCCAGAGCCTCCCTTGAATCATTGGCATAGCAATGCTGTGGCATTCAGTAATGCCTGAAAGCTTTAACTTCATCTATGATCATCTATGATCAAAGTCTGATAGAACATCTCTTATTTCCTCCAGATACTTCTTTCTGTTGATTACTGCTGTCAGTCAGGGTACGTACTGACATGACTGCTTAGACAACAGACCCCACAGCCCGTGTAGCTGTTCCAATCTCCTGTGACAAAACAGTGGTATATGCAGGAGAATCAAAGGCATTTAACTCTAATAAAATTCCTTTTGAAAACTCCTGAGATTTGTATCAGGAAACCCTTAGATCCTGAAACAGCAGCTCAAGCACTTCTAGTAAACAAGAAAATACCAAAAGGCTGTCAGTAGCAGGAACATCACCGTTCTCTTTCTCAGCCTTCTGGCCACTGGTGGCTTTACTCATCTATCATGTCTCACTGACAATTTCCATTCAAGAGCCAACAAAACAGGAAACATTGATATACAGAAAAGCAAACTAATGATTGTGAATAAGATCACAGTAACTGCATTTGCCTTGGAAACAAATTTCTCTTTTTATCTGAGCTGGAATGTCCTGAAAGTAGGTAGGAATATCAAAACATCTTCTGGTAAGACATTCGTCTTAGGAACCTATAGCCACCACTGGCTTAGGCTTACACTTCAGGATAGTTCCTGTTTCCTGGAAAATCTTTAAAACAAACGGAGAGAAAACAAACTCATAAACAATGTCAGCTCAGTTTTTACAGTGTCTTAGAATAAACTAATGCACCAGCTGTATGGTGCATTAAAAGCTACTTCTAGTAATTAATACACAGACTTAACACACAGAGCACTAGATCTATGCTATGCAGTCACCCTTTGGTTTTATGGTTCTTCTGTATAATCAGCCTCAGTCTGATTCAGTTTACAGTAGTGTAAATGAAGAATCATTCCAGAGATTCTAAACATTCTTGGGTCTACTGCATTATCCTTTGTCCAGTCTTCCTCCAAACTGTCTTGTAATCAGATGTTTTCAAGATGTTTTGACACAGAATTGGTCTCCCTTTGGAGTCAGAGGAGGGAAAAACACTTCAAGGGCATGATCTGCTTAATTTCTAACTCAACTTTTAAAGCAGGTCAGTTTAATTGCCCGCCAAGAGAAATCTCTTCCTCTCACTGATTTTAAAAAGGAGTCAAGGTAACTAGGTCATATTTAGATCTCCACACAGCAAATCACCAAACTCAGATGCGATGGGTAGCTATTTTAATAAGCTACACCTAGCATGTAGACCAAGGCTGTCCTTGTTTCAAATTCATCTCCATTTCTCTGATGTCTCTAATTTTATGACTATTCAACTACTCACATGTAAATTATTTGGGTCACAGAGAACCCTTTTGGCTGCAGAGTGCCTGAAAGTGGGATCCTGCTACAGCATTAAACCAAAGCACCACAATGACACAAATAGAAAGTCATTTCAGTGACAGTGATGTAAAACCACATAGACATTAAAACATATCCTGTAGGATCATAATGGGAAACATGATAAGAGATACTTTTAGTAACTCAGAATTACATTAATTCCTCTACTTTTCACACTGAACATAACCACTTTCTTCCCAATTCGTGTTTCCCCCCTAAAAATAGGGTTCTTGATCAACAATAATCCAGTAATACAAGCAGTTAGCACTTGAATAACACTTTTCATCTCCAAATCATTTTGCAGATGTTACCAAGTTAGTTAATGTTCTCTTTAGAATGAGGTACAGGAGGTAAAATTGTCAGCACTAAGGTAATAAATTTGAAGTTAGATTAAATTTCCAACTTTCAGATCTAAGCAGCTCCTAAATAAAAACATCCCCATTTATGTCACAGACAGTTTGAATATTTCTGAGATTTGAGTGAGAAATTGTCAAAATGAAGACTTTTAAATTATGAGATTCTTCATCACATTAAACACATACACTTTCTATTCCCTAGTTATCAACTGTATCCTTCCAAGATGTCTTGGCACAAGCCCTTTAATGACAAATATTCCAAACAAATTCAACAGGACTTTTCCAACACATGAACCACAGGGAAGATCAGGGCAGAACCTCGAGGTCATTAGAAACCCTCTCAGCTTCAAACCTGACTTGAGAGAAAAATTTCTGTTGCACAAAACATGAATTTGAAACCTTGTTCTGTTTTGGGTAATATTTTTTTTTTAAATCTATTGTCTGCCAGTGTAAAATAATGCAGATTAAATCCTAATGTCCCTATAGTGAATTATTAAGATCTGGATTTCACCCTGGCATTATGTTCATGTGTTTCAAAGAATATTTAAGCTAAATTTTCTCTCAATATAACAAGCATATAAAAAGCTTATCCAGGCAGCTAGTCCATAAATGGTGGTACTGACTTGTCTGTAGGTAGTGTTTTAACACCTAATGAAAATCACAGTGTCAATGAAGTGTAGCAGATTTCTGACAACAACAAGTGGTATGCATATACATTTGTATGAGAATTAGAGACACATTTTCCCAAAACATGACCTTTGTCTTTTTCCCTTGTATGGTTGAAAGATGCTAAAATGTCATCTCAAATTGTTCTTTATTTGCTTTATGATCTTACCAAATCTTTTTAAAGAAATTAAACAGCCTACACACTGACTCATGACTAGCTTTTTCCATTTATTTTTTAACAGATGCCCAGCAGTGTTAAATAAAGAGCACTATTCCTTTTTGTCAGCATAATTTTCTATACGTAAAAATTCTGTATTTTATAGGAAATGTTTCTTATGGAATAAATCTCACCCACTTTGATTTAAAATAAAAAAACAACCCTAAAGTCTAAACTCAACACAGTAATAAAATAATATAATATTTGAATGGAGGTTATAAACCTTGAATGCACATAACGAGAAAACTTACTAAAGATTGATTTGGATAAATTCTGACATGCACTTTTTTTAAAAAAAAGAATTTTTATTTACTGTTTCCTTAAGTAATTTTATAGTGACTACAGACTAAACTACACTTGTCCAAATAGGCTTTAGTTTGTTGAAACAAATCAAGGTTTGAGGTAAGAATGCAACACAGAAAATATGTTACTAACATAAGCTCCCATTGTTAGAGTTTAGTAGGAAGGCAACAGATTAAAGAAACAAAGGGCTTATACATGAGGAACAATCTTTTTGTGTGTGTGTCTTATTTAGAGTGATGTGGAAGAAAGGGAAGACTAGTAAGATTAAATTATCTGTATCATCATTTTCCATATCAAGAAGCTTACAAAAGATCTGCCAGAGTCAATCTGCATTTCATCCAGCCCACAGTCTGCAGAGCCAGACAAAATGTAAAACATCACCTTCATTAAGAATTCATGGGCATAAGACACATTATTCTTGGCTTTCTTCTTATTTTTTTTCCTTAGTATGGATTTACAGATATTGCTGAAAATGTTTTGAAAATTGTCTTCAACATTTTCTGTTTACCAAATGTCATTTGTTCTAAATTATACTGACATGCTTAATTTTCAATAATTTCATCTATTTCTCAGAGGCTTTAGGGAAAGTGAACATCTTAGATAATTTGGAAAAACTCTTCATAAAAAAAAATAAAACAAGTCCTTGAAACTTTTTCTGAGATCAAAAAGTCTGTTTCTAAGAGAAAAACAAACTTCAATATCTTGAATGCAACTGGGTAATTTCCTGTATTAAAAAAAAATGGGTCTTGTCAGTTGCAACATTAGACCCAAAAGTATTATTAAAAACCATCTTGACTGCTTCCACACAGTGAACTACTATTTGCAGTTCATTAATTTTGTGTAAATACCTGGCCTTTTGCCAAGATACTTTGTAAAGTATTTTCTGTATTTCTTAAAACAGCCACTGGAAAATAAACCACTTACTTGACATTCAGAAACCCGGAAGTTTCCCCCAGACTGGACATTTTTCTTTGTTTTGTAATGCTTAAGATCTTTTTCAAGAAAAGCTTGGATGTGTTTATGTGTCTCTCACTGGTTTTGAAATATTTTTTTTGGCACAAGGAATCAAAACCTTTCCCACATTCCACTCGCTTCATTGTAGCTATATAGCCTGTTCCAGCTCTGTAGACCATGACAGCATCTTCTGGATTTTTGGGGGATATATCCAGCCATCCTTATTTTCAGCCATATGTTGAGGAGCTGGGCCAATTCAATCATGTTTACATGGTGCTAAACTGAACCTAGGAAATCACTTTCACCTAACACGAGTTGCATCTCCCTTTGCTTTATGTCCTCACACACAACAGGGTTTGCTGATCAGCCAGCGCTCCTGACAGCCAAATAAATGCGACGTGCTGGATCAAGCCTCTGTCCTTTCCAGACAGGGATTTACATGAAGGAAATAAAAAAGAAAGCATGTCTTACTTGAAAACTCTTTTTGTTTCACATGCTGTGATTGCAGAAGAGAAGCAAGAAATATCCGGTGTAAACTACCAGGCATTAACCTCAGGGTGCTGCATTCCTTCCCCAGGCAAGGATGCCATGCTGATGGGCATGAATAACTGCAAGACAGTAAAGGTTTAGGACCAATTCCAGTCTTGTGTGGAGCAAATTTCCACCAGCCCTCAAAAGTGCATAATATATACATAATACAAAATACCTGTGAACTGTTTCCCAAAATGCGATTTCATGTGTGGAATTAGTTTTCAGGAATCAGCTGGTACCTCCACTACAGTACTCCCATGTCTCTCCAAAACTAAATGCATCTTAAGGTCAAAGTGTAGCATAAGCTATGGCATTTAAAAGTTATAAGTCATAAGGATGAAAATAAATGAGTTCTTTAGTTAGTAATTGTGATGTAGTTGGGTATCAAGGCTGGGCAGACATGGACTTAAGTCATAAATTCCCTGGGTGGTTCAAGAGTTTGTCATCTAAAGGCATAAGCAAATGGACTGATTTGAGGAAAAAAAAAACCAAACCAAAACAAAACAGCTTGAACTTTGGTGATTGACTGAACTGTCACAACTAACTGCTTCACCAATTTTTACAGTTGTGAATTTCAGATAGTTCTACAGATCCCTCAGGCAGCTCCTGCTGTGTCCAGCCCACACAATATGCTTGAAGGTGGTGTTCTCCTGGGTGAAGAACCTATCCTTTCCCCCTGGACACACACTTGTGTAGCTCCTGCTTCAGGAGACATCAAGCTGGGAACAGATACAACATCTGTAAACAATCGATATCAACTGTTCCCGAAGCAATGCTGTAGTGGCTCTGGCTGGGATGGAGTTAATTTTCATGTCTTTTGTATGTACACATCTCCCAGTTCTGCTGAAGATAACTCTGTGAGGACTCATGCAACAGAGACCCCCTTTACCATCTGGTCAGCTACCAACTGTCTGAATTTTCAAGACCATGCAAGTCCATGCAAGTGTTACCTTGTGCCAAGATCTGAATAGATGAGCTTTTTCATTAACAAACACACTGCCATGATTTTCTCTGAAACAAAAGGCAATTTACATAAAAGTTCCCATCACTCTCAGAAGAACCCTCCCTTTGTGTTCTGTATTAGGTTTCATATTCATGCCTTTTAAAATTTATAATTAGTTGTGTATCTTCTTTCAGAATGATTAAAGCCAGCCTATCTAGAGCTTTCAAATATAAGGGGACAAGAGGCTCAGAAGCTGGTACTGCAATAATCCACCCAATCCAGTGAAAGAAGTAATATGTAAATTGGTAAAAAGTTGACTGTGGTGAAGCAGGTCCGAGATCAAGCCAGGATGACAAGTAAACACGTCCAATCAGAGTCAGAATTAGAAGCCACGTGCAAAAGACCTCAAAGAGAGACTGATATGGAAGATTGAGCTCAGAAGCTCTCCCAGAAGTGGGACAAGTCTCCACTGAGGTTCTTCACTGCTCATCAGCAAGGCAAGGGCTAAGAGTCCACTATTAAAGCTGGCCCTAAGCCCATACAACCAAACCCCAAGGAGGGGGTATGTCCTCAGGTCTCTGACAACAACAACGAACCCCAAAAGACAAATTAAAAGTTCTGGATGAGCTAACCATTCCAGCAAAGGTGCTTGGAAACTTCTGCTTGTATCATTAATATTTCCTGATTGAGATAATTAGGAAGTATTTTGTCTAATTTTCTTCCTCATATTACCAAAGGCAAAGTAGAAAAAGATATTAATTATTCATTGTCAAGCACATTCATTTATCAAAAATAATTCTTGCCACCTTTTATATCCAATAATTTATTATCAAATCTCCCAGCAACCACATTGTTTTGTTATTCAGATGTTTGGAGGTTTGCTGTGAAGACGGCAAATAGTACATGACCTGCCATTTGTGAGACAAGTCACTCCAGAGAGATAAGTCCATATTACCACTCCCTCTTTGCTGCAGTAACAAAAGGTCCATTTTTGTTTTTAATATTGCTAATTCTGTCAAGTATTTTTCCTTTGTCCTGCTTGTATAACTTCTACAAAAGCTAATGGGAGCTTTTTTTATAAAATCCATACCAGGCTCTTCTCCCAAAATCCTGTAATTTAAACTAATTTATTCTCTAACTAATCACCTGTGGCAAAGATCCTGCAATATAAAAATAGCTACTCTTTTATTTTGGCTGAATGTCCAGGCAAGTTTTACAGTTTTTTTTTTTCACAAAAAAACCCACAAAACAAACCTCTACAAAGAGTGCTGAAAAAAACCCAAACAAATGTTAGGTTGTACATCCTGTTAAAACACTGCAAGTACTTGAAGTATTTTTTCCAGTAAAATAGGATTACATACTGCTGTCAGGCCAAGGCCTAAAAATAGAGGTTGCTTCTTATAGTCCTGCATCTGTGACTATTTGTTTACCTGGTACTTGTACTACTTGGTTGTTTTTTTTTTTAAATTGGGGTGTAGTGTGAACATTCTTTATGTGCTGAATGTAAAAGCATTACACTAAATGTGTGTAAAACTCTTTATTTCAGATTGATGGACTATAACACCTTACAATATATAACCCTGCAGATTAATTTCTTGCATATTTAAGAGCTGCAAATAGTAGTGTTCAGCTGGCCTATCGGGAGCCCACGTGGTTGATACTTCTTATTAACTAGACCCGCTCAGTCATATCTTAGGCTTTGGCCACCGTACTCTCTGCACTGATCCATGGTGCCACTGCCATACCCAAGGGACATGGACTCAGGGGAACAACTTGCACCCATCCTCTGCAGGGCCACCTGCTGCTGGATTGCAGCAATGTAGGGCAGTTACTTAGTTATTTTTTACTTATTTAGTTACTTTTAAATTGTGTTTTTTTAGTTATGGAATATCCAGAAAGAGTAGGTTAAAATAGTAGGCAATCATGAAGCCCAGTCTGTTTTCTACTGAAAATGTTTTTCCCCTCAAGTTTCACCTCCTTCTCTCTTCTCTGCCCAAAACAAACAAAAAAAAAATCTGCTACCCCAAAAAGAAAACAACAATGCCAATCCAAGTGCCCTCAGATTTTTTTTGTGTAGCTACAGTGGTCTGTACCCAAATTTTGCAGGTGGTTCAGCATGTATAGGCCGGTGGTGGGGTTTTTACAGGACCCCATCTCCCAAGAAGCCACATTTTCAAAAGGTCTCTGAATACCTGATAACTTGAACCCAGCTGTGATTATGGATTACTGAGGATGACATCCTATACTCTCTCTACATTTCTTCTTCATCTGGAATACTGAAAAATCCTTCCTTTTCCTCATCTGCTGTTCCTAACATAATTTCCCATCTAGCTTAGAAAAGGGATGAGATGACAGTGCTTAGGAGACTCTTTAGTGCCTGTGGCCTGCAATGTAACAGTTTATATCTCAGTACTTTCTATATTGATTAAAACACATTTCCCCTCTTCTAATGTTGTCAAAATGTACAGTCTGTTTCCACTTAAGATAGAAATCAGCAATGATCTCCATGCTGAATGATTCACCAAAATGCCCCTTTCCAATGAACTGTTCATCAAACAGACCTAAGGAATCAGAAAAGTTTGACAAACAAAATAGCTATCCTTCACTATCTCCAAACATCTGTGCCTTTCCCTACTCATGACACCAATAAGGGAACAATTTAAGGAATTATTTCCAAAAGCCAACACTGCTAGAGAGGGTGATACCAAAAAAGCAGCACTCGGGTCAAAAAATTCCCTGTGCATCTCTCTCTCTTTGGAGTTACCATCCTGTGGCACAACATAAATCTTGAAGAACAAGTGCTGGGATTAAAATCCACTTGATTACACCAGGTCATTTATGCCCCATTCTCCGACTAGGCTGCTGCTTGCAGGGGTGGAATGAATATTAGGAATAACAGTCTAAACGTCTTTGACTTCTCACCAATGTTTATGTCTAGTGAAGTCTTAGAAGTCCCCCTGTGTAGGGAAACTGGAGAGGATTGTACGACTTCAGAGATGGGGATAGCCTGTGTTTGGACAATGATGCAGTCCCTAGGCACCCACAATGTCTGTAGACAATCACCATCATGTCTGCAAACAAAATCCAGACTTTTGAAACATTTTTAATGGCTTATTCAGAGCAATGCTGAGAAGCCAATAGGTTCCCCTACTGCATTTCAACACTGTCAAACCAGCACAGACGTTTGCATTCAAAATTGCTCAGCAACAGCAGCAGCAGGCAGAGCATTCAATTAAAAAGGTGGGTGAGAAGTAAAATAAAAATTTAAATCAGAGAAACAAAGTAAAAGGAGAAACAAAAAAAAGAAAGAAAAAAGTAGAGGGAGAAACAAAAGTAGAAAAAGAGAGAAAAATGCTGTCAAGATGAGCAAGAACATTTGCTATAGCTGTTGTTTCTGTTACATTATCTGCTGTTTTAAATGAATGGAATTTTAATTCAACATGGAGGAATACAGAGGAAGGCTGTGTGGCTCTGCTTCTCATGGTCTCAATCATTATCTGACTTGAATCCTTTCCTGGAAAAAAAAAAGACTCTCTTCCTTTTGGTTATACTGGCAAATTTTTTGCATGTTGGTAAAACATGAACACTGATCAGAAAGCATATAATGAGATTGCAGAATGCCTCACAGCTGCCCATAATAAATTCTCTGTCAATACAGTTCATAGATCAAAAACAAGGCTATGAAATTGCAAGGTCAGATAAGAGTTCATAAAATACAGACCTGAGAGATTTTGTATTGGCCTGTGGGGTGGAAATGTTTAGGTTTGCATTCCTGCATGGAGGAGATCATCCTTCCTTTTTGCTCAGCCCTGGTGAGATAAATCTGGAGCTCTGTGTTCAGTGCTGAGCTTCTTAGTACAAAAGAGACATAGGTATACTGGAGTGGCAAAGGGCCACAAGGATGATTCAAGGCTTGGAGCATCTGTCATATAAGGAAAGAATGAAAACTGGACTGTTTAGCCTGGAGAAGAGATTGTCCAGGGGTATCTTATTAATGTGTAGAAATAATGACAGAGGGAGTAAAGAAAGAGCCAAGCTCTTCTTGGTGGTGTCCTGTGACAGGACAAGAGACAATGGGTACAAACTAAAATACAGAAAATTCTATTTAAGCTTAGACCCTTCCTTTTTTTTTCCTGTGGGGATGCCCAGAGAGACTGTGGAGTTTTCATTCCTGGAAATATTCAAGACCTGACTAGACACAACCCTGAGCTACTTGCTCCACAGGACCCTGGCTTTCAGCACAGGGGTTAGACTAGGTGATCTCAGGAGGTGCCTTCCCGCCTCAAATCCCATTATGTGATTCTGTAACAAACCAAATGAAAACAGATAATCAAAATCCTAAAGAAATAACAGGGTTACAGTTACAAAAAGCTCACAAAAAAACCTGTGAAATAGGCAATACTGATTTTGTCAAGTCAGTCTTCCTGGAGCTGTGTTAGCTCGGAGACTCACATAAGTAATTTTGAGCATAAATTGTTTGCCTTTAGATGTACAAGTTGGCATGTAAAGAACTATTTCTTATAAAATCTGGGGGTGATATTCACACAATAAAGAGCTTACCACAGCGATGGAAAGAATCCAGATGAAGCCCATAGTGTATTCAATGGGAGTTTTGGCTGAAAATACATGAGCTGAAAATTTAACAGAGAACTCGATACTTTGAAGTCTTGTCTGGTAAGAGCCACTCAGAACGGAAGAACTGGTGTGGATCTTTTCTTGCTGGAGACTTTCATGTATAGACTTGGAAGCTAAGTTTAGTCTGAATTGCACTGTTATATTGTTAATTGGGGTTATTTTTTGCTTTCTAGGTTCTCTTCAGCCAAAATTCCTAAATCTTTTCCTTTCTTTCTGAAGGGAAACTGCTTTCAGTCACTAAATTAAATGATTGTTTCTGAAGAGCTAGATTAAGATTGTTTGGCTGTTTCCTCTTTGCTTGTTGTAAATCTGAATGCACTTTAAAGCAGAAGAAGCAGTATTGAAGTTTCAGTTAAGAATCATTTAAGCCAAGTAGGCATTGTAGGACTGCAGTATTGTGCAAGTCACAGAGCAGCACATACTTTATAAGAAATCCTATTGGAGACCCTCCTTCCATCTGCAATGCAAAACAAATCTTACAGTATCATGATGAAGAACTGCAGTTTTGTAATGGCCTCATTGTCCCACTAAACATAACACAGGAAGGTAAATGCAGGGAAAGCACTTCACAGCTCTTGGTTCAGCTTTCTCCGATTTTCTTCTCCTGTAATCCCAGCCTTGTATTTCTGCAAGATTGCATAGGAAGGACTAGTTGGATTATTACTTTGCAAGGTGGGACAGCTGCATGTCACATGTACCTTCATGCCAAAACATCAAATGGTTTCCCAGCTTCTGCAAACTACATTCTGGAAACAAGCAGAAAAAAAACAAAACCACACTTGTGAGTGTAAATGTGGATGTCACAGGGCATCTAATAATCCCACTGTGCTAGCAGGTTTGAAATCTCTTCATCAACACTGTGTTACTAGC
This sequence comes from Coracias cyanogaster, assembly GCA_033124195.1. Lineage (NCBI taxonomy): Eukaryota > Metazoa > Chordata > Aves > Coraciiformes > Coraciidae > Coracias > Coracias cyanogaster. The sequence continues at coordinate 26,370 of JAVSBS010010413.1, forward strand.
ATACATATGGCCACCATTACAAATCAACTTCAACACAAAAAAGATACTCCCCAGAGGAAAACAGAAGTTAAAATAAGCAGTTGACAAATTATACTATTTTCTCATGACTGACAACTGTAATCCACAATTCCTTTAATAATGTTTCTTCTGTTTTCAGAATTCATTGGGAACCAGCAGGGAAACAGACTGGATTTTTATATTTATCATCTCTAAAGGCAAAAGAAAGTTGAGTCAGTTCAGATAACATAAGAAATTAACTGAATTCTTGGCAAAAATCTAAGAGATTTTAACCAGATCTAGGAAAATTGAAAGAAGGTAATCTGTGCTCTCTCTGTCTATGAGAATGGGCTCAATTCAAACTGTTCATCATGTAACTGTTTCTATACCTGACCTTCACATTGAGATTATTCTCAAACGATCTGAAGCAATTGGGTTCTTTGAGATTGTTTCAGATTGTTTAAGAACAATCTCAATGTGTTACATTGAGTTACAACATGGGCATCCTACTCTGTTACAATATATGTCTATAGAAAATAAAGCTGTTTGGAAATTAAGGATAAGTTCCATGGAGGAAAAAGACAATCAATGTACAGTGTTCCTAACTAATGTAAAATTATACACTGTGGTGGTTTAGTAAAGCCACAGTTGTTCAGTCCCTGCTGGCAGCCGAGCCACATGGCTGCCATGCGGCCGCTGCTGCTGCCTCCCCACCGAGGACAGAGAAGAGAGTTTCAAAATGCGTTTTTGAGTTTAGATAAGGAGAGTTTAATACAGAAACACACAAGAAGCTATGGAAGTAACAACAGCAATAACAGTAAGAAAGAAATCTACAAATAAGCGAAATCTACAAAGATGTTCGGAGTGGATGGATCGCAGAGCAGAAGCCCTGCCACCCCCACCCCCCCCACCCCACCCCAACCTGAACTGGCCCCGGGGCATGATGTCAGTG
>JAVSBS010010414.1:0-15713 GCA_033124195.1 Coracias cyanogaster
ACCCCCCCCCGCCGCCGGACACCCCCCACACACCCGCCGGGGGACTCGAGGACCGTGCGGCGGAGCCAAGCCTTCGCCGTTGGCGGTGTGCGGGGGTGTCGCGTCGCCCCCCTCCTTTCCCACCCGTCAACAGGGAAGGCTTGTTCATATGTCTTCAAAATACATAAATGGGGAGGGGGGGGGAGGAAGAGATAGATACAGACATGTAGGTATATAGATACAAATAAATAACGCGAAGCCGGGGGCAGTCGGGCCGGGGGGGGCCGGGGGTGCGGCGCTGCGGTGCGCGGCGACGAGACACAGCGACGAGACACGGCGACCCGCCCGCCCGAGCCCTTCGCACGTTGCGCGTCTCCCACCGACCCGATCTAATCAATGACACCCAGCGCCCGCCGCGGCCCCGCCCCCCGCCGCCCGCCCGCCTCCTCCCATTGGCGGGCCGGCGCCGGGGCCGGTCGCCGCCGCCGCCGCCGATTGGCTGGCGGGGAATCCGTATCAATGTTTAAGCCGCGGCGTGAGGTGACTGGAGGCAGTCGGCGAGCGGCGCTGGGCGAGCGCGGCGCGGCGCGGCGGCCCCGCCAGTGCTGCAGTGAGGGAGGCGAGGCGGAGGAGGAGGGAGGGGAGAGGAGAGGAGAGGAGAGAGAGGCAGAGAGCGGCTCCAACTGTTGAATTTTTCGCTGAATTCTCCACTTCCCTGCGGGCGGCTGGTGACATGGATCTGGTTTATCGGCGTTCGTTTCGCGTGCTGTCTGGCCACGACTGGCGACCGTCTGTTTGAAAGGGGCCACCCATCAGTGAGGCGGAGAAGAATATGTGTTTTTTCCTTCTTTCTCTTCTGAAAGCCTCTCTACCACAGGTTGCAGAATTAACTGTGTACTTTGGGTCCGGACTCAAATAAAGGAGAGGAAAAAAAAAAAAAAAAAAACAGTACAGAACTGAGACTCGGAACTAGCTATGTATTGGGAACCTCTGTTTTTGTTGTTTTTTTCTTTAAATATGAAAGATCTCTGATTTATTTCACACATAACACTGAGGAAAGGTGGTTTAAAAACACTCAGCAAAGCAGGAGACAGACGCGCCTCTGTGCCAGTGAGTGGATAACATCCTTGTTTTCCTGATCCTCAGTCTCCCGGAGAAAGAGGTATAGTAAAAGTGTAGCTGGATCCGACCCCCCTCCCCTCCCTTCTTTTCTCCCTTCCTTCCCCCCCCCCCAATATAAATCTGATTAATTTTTTTTTTCCTGTCTGTAGAGTAAGTCAGAGAAGCGTTAGGAAGAAGCTGCAACTAATGTCTGTGAAGGGAGGAACATGAGGCAATAGTGAATGTGATTTGTTCCACTGGATCTGACTCATCCAGCAGATTGAAACACCTGCATTTCTGGATGTGCCATTCATTTATTTCTGGTTGTTACAAGAACCTGAAATAAAATTTAGTTACCCTTCCCCAATATTTACCTATGCAGGATTGCTGGGAAAGGTATATCAGAGAGGGGGAACGCATCTGGCGTTGCCACCACTCTTCTCCCCTGTACCAAGATGCCCAGAAAGACTGTTAAGGCTTGAAAGGACTGCAAAAAATGCATCACGCCAATCGTGGAACCGCATAGGTTTTAATATAAGCAAAACAGTCGATTAAAAGATCTCCCACTTTATTAATCGCCAGGCTTGTTTTTCCTCTCCTCCCCTAAACGAAGAGTACTAGGCGGCAGTGTCATTGGAAGGAGATGCTGAATAGAAAGAAAAGAGAGGCACTTGATAGCGCAGCCTTGTGAATACAGAGACTGTTTCCCTTTTAGAGAGAGACTAAGAGAGAGAGAGAGAGTAAGAGAGAGTGTGGTGCCTTTTCTTTCTTTCTTCCCCCCCTCTCTGCCCCCCCCTGCCCGCCCCTTTCTCTCTCTCTCTCTCTCGCTCTCTCTTTTTTTTAAAATCTGTGCGTCCAGCCATGGGTTGCCTGTTGATTTCCTCTCGGCTGGAGAGAAAAGCAAACTGGAATTAAACTGCATCGAGAAAAGTGCAGCTCCTCAGACACGCATACGCACACACACACATAGATGTATGGAGAGAAAGGATGTGGTGGTGGCGGCGGCTACTGGCCTGTCTTAAAGAAACCCAACTGTGCATCTGATTGAGCACAGCCTGTGATTTCTCTCAAAATACGTATTTACTACTAACGATGACGGTCAGCCGGTGAGTTTCTTAATTTTTTTGTCCACAAAAGGACGAGAGGGAGGCTGGTAGTACAGGAAGAGAAAGGAAACTACAAATCCGGACACTAATTTTTCCTGGGTTTTGTTTTTGGGGTTTTTTTTTTTTGTGTGCGTTTGGTTTTCTTTGGTGTTTTGTTGGGTTTTTTTTTTTTTTGTATATGTGTTTTTTGTTTTCCCCTCTTGCCCTGCAATCCTCATTCCCTCGCCTTCTGAGTCGGGAAGGAAACAGTGAGGGTGTACGAGACAGAGAGGGGGGGAAATACCGATGGCAGCGAGATGCAGCTCTCCGCCGCAAGCGATGCAAGATTAGATCTCTAAATGCAGCAAAACACTCCCTGAAAACCAACAACCCCGCGGTGCAATCAGACGTTTCACTGCCTCTCACTGCACACGAAGAGGGCTTCAACAACAAGCTGAGACTTTTTTTCCCCTTCTGTCTCTCCTACCCCTCCACTCCATCAGTCGCATCACAAGCGATGAGTAGCTAATAGGCTTTTCTACCCCTGCTTACAGACCTGTGGCCGTCCCCCCTTTCCTATGTATATATGAATACATATATTTTAAAGAAATATTTTTGATCGTTTTTAGAAAAAAACCCAACCACTGCCGCCAATTTTTTATTATTGTTATTATTTTTTATTATCCTTTGTACGTCTGCGGGAATTCAAGGATCGGGAACGCTTCGCCTGCCCGGAGGAGAAGAGCTTTTGCAAATTTTCTGATTTTTGAAATCCTCCCACTGCCGAAGTTGGACAGCCGAAGTAACTGCGAGGGGACTGCAAGCACGGCAAGCGGCTGCTGAAACGCTGCCGAGGCTGCTCCCCCCGCCCCCTCCCCGCTCCCGATCTCCACGTTTGCTCCCTCCCTCTGAGCTACATGGTCTATTTGCTGCCTCTCGTCCTGTGTCTCTGCAGATGTTTTAGAGCAACAGGTTCTGGAACTTAAAATACAGGGGTGGGGAGAGAGAAGGCAGGGGAAAAAAAAAAAAAAAAAGACCAGAAAGAAAAAGGAGAGAGCGGACGGAGGAGGAGGAAGAACAAACGCAGCGCAGGAGGCAGAGAAGACAGGGACAAGCCTGGTCGCCGCTGCAGCTGCTGCCACCCCCACCCCTGCTCGGGGATGTACCTTTCCATTTGTTGCTTCTTCCTCTGCTGGGCTCCCGCCCTGTCGCTGAAGAACCTGAATTACTCGGTGCCGGAGGAGCAGGGAGCGGGCACGGTGATCGGGAACATCGGCCGCGATGCGCGGCTGGCGGCGGGCGCGACGGGAGGCGGGATGCTGCCCGCGGAGCGCGGCGCTCCCGGAGGCGGTCGCGGCTCCAAGTCCACCTTCCGGGTGCTGGAGAACTCAGCCCCGCACCTCCTGGACGTGGACGGGGAGAGCGGGCTGCTCTACACCAAGCAGCGCATCGACCGCGAGGCGCTGTGCCGGCGCAGCGCCAAGTGCCAGCTGTCCCTCGAGGTGTTCGCCAACGACCAGGAGATCTGTATGATCAAGGTGGAGATCCAGGACCTGAACGACAATGCACCGACGTTCCCCTCTGACCAAGTGGACATGGACATCTCGGAAAATGCTGCTCCAGGCACCCGCTTCCCTCTAACCAGCGCCCACGACCCGGACGCCGGGGACAACGGGCTGCGCACCTACCTGCTCACTCGTGATGACTACGGCCTCTTCTCCGTTGATGTGAAGTCCCGAGGTGATGGCACAAAGTTTCCAGAGCTTGTCATCCAGAAGCCATTAGACCGTGAGGAGCAGAGTCACCACACCCTGGTACTGACGGCTCTGGATGGCGGTGACCCACCACGCTCAGGGACAGTACAGATCAATGTGCGCCTCATTGATTCCAATGACAATAGCCCCATCTTTGAGGCAGCCTCCTATGTGGTGGAGCTGCCAGAGAACGCACCACTAGGTACTGCTGTCATCGACCTTAATGCCACCGATGCTGATGAGGGTACCAATGGAGAGGTGCTCTATTCTTTCAGTGGCTATGCACCTGAGCGTGTCCGTGACCTGTTTAGCATTGACCCGCAGAGCGGCCTCATCCGTGTCAAGGGCAACCTGGACTATGAGGAGAGCGGACTCATTGAGATCGATGTTCAGGCTCGGGACCTCGGCCCCAATCCCATCCCTGCTCACTGCAAGGTCACTGTCCGCCTCATCGACCGCAACGACAATGCACCCACCATTGGCTTTGTTTCTGTTCGCCAGGGAGCACTGAGTGAGGCTGCCCCACCAGGCACAGTTATTGCCCTGGTGCGGGTCACTGACCGTGACTCGGGCAAGAATGGGCAGCTCCAGTGCCGGGTGCTGGGTGGTGGCGGCGGGCCCGGAGCCGTCCCTTTCACCCTGGAGGAGAACTATGACAACTTCTACACTGTGGTCACTGACCGGCCCCTGGACCGCGAGGCACAGGATGAGTACAATGTGACCATCGTGGCACGTGATGGGGGCAACCCCCCACTCAATTCCACCAAGTCATTTTCTGTCCGCATCCTTGACGAGAATGACAACCCACCCCGTTTCAGCAAAAACCTCTATGTATTACAGGTTCCTGAGAACAACATCCCTGGAGAGTACCTGGGCTCCGTCTTGGCCCAGGACCCTGACCTGGGCCAAAATGGGACAGTCTCTTACTCCATTCTGCCCGGGCATGTGGGTGACGTCTCCATCTACACCTATGTCTCCGTCAACCCCACCAATGGTGCTATCTATGCCCTGAGGAGCTTCAACTATGAGCAGACAAAGCACTTTGAGTTTCGCGTGCTGGCCAAAGACTCGGGTTCACCCCACCGCGAAAGCAATGCCACAGTGCGCGTCACTGTACTCGATGTCAATGACAATGCACCCCTCATTGTCCTGCCTGCCCTCATCAATGACACTGCTGAGCTGCAGGTGCCACGCAATGCTGGGGTGGGCTACCCCGTCGGCACTGTCCGTGCCCTGGACAGTGACTTTGGGGAGAGTGGGCGACTCACATATGAGATTGTGGAAGGCAATGAGGAGCACCTCTTTGAGATGGACCCCACTAGCGGTGAGATACGCACCTTGCACCCCTACTGGGAGGAGCTCAGCCCTGTGGCTGAACTGGTGGTAAAAGTCAGTGACCATGGCAAGCCTAGCCTCTCTGCAGTGGCCAAGCTCATTGTCAGGGCCTTGGCAGGGCCCCTGCCCGAGGCTGGCGAGCCGCAGGTGAACGGCGAGCAGCATCGGCGACCACACTGGGACTTGTCGCTGCCCTTGATCGTGACGCTGAGCACTGTCTCCATCATCTTGCTGGCTGCCATGATCACTATTGCTGTGAAGTGCAAGCGAGAAAACAAGGAGATCCGCACCTATAATTGTCGCATTGCTGAGTATAGCCACCCTCAGCTGGGAGGAGGGGGAGGCAGTGGCGGGGGAGGAGGAGGCAGTGGCAGTGGAGGGGGCAAGGGCAAGAAGAAGAAGATCAGCAAGAATGACATTATGCTGGTGCCCAGTGAGGGCGAGGACAGCCGGGGCCCCCTCAATGTCATGAACGTGGTGAGCAGCCCATCCCTGGCCACCTCACCCATGTACTTTGACTACCAGACTCGCCTGCCCCTCAGCTCTCCCAGGTCTGAGGTGATGTACTTGAAGCCTGCCTCCAACAACCTGACTGTACCCCAGGGACATGTGGGCTGCCACACCAGCTTCACAGGGCAAGGGACTAACGCCAGCGAGGCTCCCCCGAGCCGGATGTCCATAATTCAGGTAGGAGACTTTTAGAATACCCTGGACCTCACTTTAGACGCTGGTTTAACTTTACCTTTTGTCTGCAGTGAAATCTGCTTTAGGACACCACTGAGGGGACCAACACAAGTCACTAAAGAGAGGTGGACTTCATGAAAGTGGAACCAGACCACATATAGTGGGTCTGGTTCTGCTGTCACACTGATGTTTCCCATGTGATTCAAAAGTAAATGCCCACTGAAACAGAGTTACGGCAGTGCAAAAGAGGTGCATGTGAAAGTGCAGGCAGGCGTTTAGTACGTTTGGGTCATGGTAGAGTGTTTTCCCAGAAGATTATCAGGCAAAGGTGAGCTCTTCCACAGATTTCACTTCACTTTGGTTTTGGGGTGGAGAAGGGGGAGGGCATTTCTGAAGCAGTCATATCATTTGAAGTAACTAACAGGTTGTGGGAGAAACCCTACACACTGAGGACATCTATTGCAACAGTGTATTATAGCCCTCCAGTCCTGTATATAAATATGAGATATCTTTCCAAGATGTATGGTTTTATCTCTTTTTTTTTATTTACTTCTTTAGAATATACATACATAAATATTTATTTTTTGATGCAGAAGAGTATCATTGGGGCCCCATTGCCTCCTCCTCTCCCCATAAACCACAAAACTTTCAGTGTAGAAAATTCTGCTTAGTCAAATAGAGAGAAAATGTGTGTCGTGATTCCCGCCTACCCCTAAATGTTAACAAAACTCACATCCTGTCATAAACCAGCAAAACAACTAGTCAGATTTCCAGTAGCCTGAGTCAATATTGACGATTGCTTTATAGCGAGACTTACATGCTCTGTCTCCTACCAAAGCTCACTTAGAAATTACAGCTGGGCTGCATTCTGCTGCCAGTTATATCCACACTACTGACTTTTGTGAATGTGAGAAATGGCAGAATTTGGACCATTGGATATAGGGTGCCAATCAAAGAATGACTTAATTTTTAGCAGGCAGTTTGAAGTCCAAACTCAGAAGATGTATTCCAGAGCAGTGAACTCACAGAGTGAAGGTGAGGGCAGAATTTGGCTCCGGTTGATTTAATTTAAAGTATTACTTCATGATTAATGCAACTTAATGCTCAAATACGACAGGTATGTTCCAAAGTGATTCTTAACGTTTGAATTGAAAGCAGGCTCTGGATAATGACTATTAAATATATTTGAAATGTCATATCTGTTTTATCCTGTGGTTCTCCTAATATGCTGTTCTGAGTCATAGGGGAATGAGCTGAGTGTATCGAAAGTGACACAGACTCATTTTGTGTATGCAGCAAGTGGGAAAGAAGTTGCACTGCAGACACTTGATGTACCAAAAGAAAATTCATAATACCTTGGAGTTAAAATGCCCCATGGTCTATGAACACCGAATGTTCTAGTTGCCAGCTGCATCTAATGTTTTAAACTAAATAGAAATGGCCATTGGTAATTTGCAGGTTAAGTAACCAAAATTCAAGTAACTGATGGCCTGTAAATTAAATATTTATAACTGAAAAAATTAAGGATAAACAAAGAAAAAAAAAAAAGAAAAGGCTGTCTGTACAAGGTCACTGTGAACTAATCCTCAATTTGCTATTGAGTTGTGTCACAGAAACAGTTGCATTATATGCCTATCATGAATTTGTGTTGCTATCAATTAGGTGAGTGAAGCAATACTTAAAATGTGAAATTGATTTTAACAAAAAGTGACACTAAAGGAAAGAGTTTAGATTAGGGCTCAACCAGAGATAATTTGATTTATAATTCATGCTTTAAAAAACAACTTTCAATGACACTTGTTGAAGTAATGTCAACTTTTTTACTGTAAAATGAAGTTGTCAGAGTGCTAAAGAAAAAAGAACACTTTTTTTTTCCTACTGACAAGTGTAATAGTTACTAAAAGACAGAAAATTATACTTTCCTGCCACCATGTAATATCTATATAAAGCAATTAATTCATGTATTGATGCTACTGAGTAGTAAAGATTCAACTGTAGTGTAAAATCCCTATGGAAAATATGATTCCTTTTTTTACAGTGTTCACTGTATAATATCAATCTTTTTTTTTTTTTTCTGAGATCTATATAAAGCTAAAAGAGGAATTTCCTCCCTTAAAAAGGTGTGTTGTGGTTTCTGTAAGTTTTCATTACGACAGCTGTGGGAAATGTTAACTGTAACTCCTCATAGCACATACTGGTATGTTTAACATTGTTTTTTGCTTTCTCTAACTGTCTACACAGTGTTTTGGATGTTTAGATGGTCCAGGCAGGAGATTAGGAGACATTCATTTTTTCCCTAGTGAACAACCTGTAAAAAAATATACTTATTAATACTATATTTTGGAGTTGTATTGCCAAAACAAATACACAGTATTAAACAGAGTAGCTGGTTTCTATTTAGGCAAGGCCCAGACTTAAAGTGGTTAGATGGGAAAATCTGATCCTCTCCACTACAATTTTGCATTACTAAGATACATTTTGTATTCTCCATCTCCACATCCCTCGAGTAAATTTTATATAAAATTTGCATTTAGAATGTAGACACTACTTTGTGTCCTGTACTTCTGCCTCATGTAAAATTGAAACTGCAGACTTAGGGAGACACAGTAAAGGATCAGCCCTCTCTCTGGATCTACTATATCCTTAATCACTCCAGGAAAACTGTGTCTGGTAAAGTAAATTGCACAGTTAGGAATCAAAGGTATAGCCAGTGGAAAAAAGATGCAGAATCCAAACAGCTGCTTTATCATATCCTTTCATTAGTCAATTCAGAAAAGCAGTTTTCTTCATTACCTCAGTAAGGGAAAGGTAAATGATTGTGTAAGTGTTCTCTAGTGAATATTCACTTTAGTTTTTCCAGATACCATTATAATCTCACACTATATAATTCACACAATAGAACCACTTTTCTTCGCTCGCATTTTCTCAGCAAGTGTTTAATGGCAGAATTCTCTAGCAGGAACCTGTTATTAAAACTTAATGTTTATATATATATGTACATACTTATTATCTATGGATATATGCACACATGCCAAACATTATTACTTAGAACATTCAATTGAGTCTATAAATATTTAAAATCAAATACATAATTTCTTTCTCAGTAAGATCCAAATTTTCTCACTATTAGGAGTGCATAACAATTTTTGTTTTTTTTTTTTTTTGCTTTGCTTACTTGTAGGAGCTGGTAAAGTCAATAGGCTTTATGATTCACTTATTTCTCATGAATACTATTTTTTTGTAAAGATAGCCCAATTTATATTGATGAATACCTGTGGAGTAAAGTATTACTTAGTGACTATGATTTTCAGACTGACCCAAAATGACCAGCAGTCAACTAAAATACTGCCTGGTACATGTAAGAGTGGTATAATCTTACCTCTCTTTCAGTGACTAACGCAATACATTAGCCACACAGTTTCACGGCTTGCATGTTTGCTCACAACTTTGTAGCACCCAGCTATGTGCTGCGGTTGCATGTGTTACTTACACGAATCAATGAACTTCAGTGCCGTAAAAATTAAATTATTTAAACATGCACGCATACATGTATGCATAAAATGTTGAATGTACAGCCAAGGATGCTGTGTACCTGCAGCTTTTATGGTGGAAGAGACTTGCAAGTCCTTGGGGCCTCCAAAAATAGATCATTTGTGATTTGATATGCCCATGAGGTTGATGTGTATGAAGAACAGTGTTTAGTAACATACTGGATAGTTAGAACAGTTGCACTTTAGTATGTTTCACTGCTTTTAACTTCAGCACTCATATTCTAAGCATACTTTAGAAACAGTGCTTTTAAATGCAAGTCTGTTAAAAATATTTAAATACATGACTGAAATATTTCTGTTCACTCTAGACCTTAAAGACTACTGGACAAATTCTGTTAATCTCATTCTAGTGAGTAAATAAAGCTAACCTACTCACCTGACTATGGGAAAAAGAATTTTGCTTTATTTTGAAAAGCAGATATTAGAAGAAATATAATATAAAAGCATACACATATATGTTTATATCACTTCTACCAAAAAGTTCTAAGTTTATCAGTTTGCCTTTCTTGTGGCGAAACAGTTACAGCATCTTCTTTCAGATTTCCAATAAATAAAAAGTGCATGGATAAAGAGAAGCTGATTTTTTCTTTAAACAAACAGGTTCTAGAAATACAAGTTTCTAGAATACAATTTCTACAATAAAAGAGTGTAGAAAACTTTTTACATATGCAAGTAGCATTCATCATCCTAGAGATTATTTATTATTATACTTGTGGTGCAACTTGGAGAGGTCTGTAAATATATCAGAAATGAGACAGGCATGAATAAAAAAAAAGGCAGTCACAGCTTTGGCTAAACAATAGCTAAAAAAGAATGACTGTGTTGCAAGATGCTTTCAAGCCGGGAATTGTCGTAGCTGCTGTACTAGGCAGTTGTGTAGCATTTTAAGATAAAGTACAGATCATTGTTAATACCTCAGACACCTGATGTTTATGATGTGTGAACAGATTACTGTCAAGTCCCAGTGCAGCTTCCTCGCCAGGTGTCTAGTAGTAGCTAAAAAGATAGTCTTCAGGGGAAATAAAAAATGTAAGCTATATTAGTGCTCCTCTGTCTTTAGATATACTGTTCATGCTTACTTTGAGAAACTTCAGAAATTCCAAGACTGCAAATAGAAGTCCACAGCTGCTGCACTATAAGGAGAAGCGGCTTTACTAACAGAAGTTGCATTAATTCTTTAGGGATTTAAATTCCTATTTGAAAACAGAGGTACTCATTTTTTAATTTTTATATCTTCTGCTGCAAATGAGGAATATTATTCTCTCGCACTAGAGCTAGTAGAAGTTAACATTTTGCATCAAGAAGATACTGGGGCATTTCTACACATTTGCAAGTTTGCAGGTTCATACCCCTTAATTCTCAAAATTTCACGGCTGCATATTCTAGGGCTGTATCTAAGGACACTAAATTGTCATCAGATGAAACTTCAGAACTACCTGACTAAGAGGAATTATGGTAGTTTTTGCAGTGTTTTACAAGATTAGATGTCTTGCAAAATAACTCCTGTGAAAGTTTGCATTGTGTAAATACAGTCTGCAGTTAGTGTGATTTTTTTGTTACGTTGTTCTGTAACTTGAGTTTTACTTATCCAACGGAATCGATACGAGGGTTGGCTGTGTAAGAATTTCAGAACAGGGTCTTTTCTATATTTGCGTGAAACATTATTTCATTTTTATCAAGATACACTGCAGAGTACTATGACACAAAATACACATATTTGAAGACCAGATCTGGCAACATATTGCTCACTATGGCATCCGCCCTGGCTGCTGAAATAGGCAGAGTAAGCAGAATTGGTCTCCTGATTTTGTTTCATATCTGCTCTGGCCTTGATCTTGAGCTCCTTACCAGTATTGCTTATAGTGATACTATTTCAAAAGTATCATTCCTGGTATATAGGTCCATATGAGAGCTAAATAACTTTCCAAGATGAAATACTGTAATACAGAACAGTAAAAATAATAGAGAAAAAGACAATTTAAGAGTCTGAAGTAGAATATTGATATTATGAGAAAGAAAATGATATTGCCAGAACAGAAATTCTCATTAACCAATAAATTAAGAATGATATTGTCTCTGTAGAACTTGCTGTTTTATAAAGCATAACTGTTGAAGAAAGTTAGTACAGTTGAAATAAAAGACATGAAGCAAATCCTGCAGGATTTACTGTATCACAGGTCTCAACGGCTCTTAAAGTTGTCTGAACTTTCCTCATCTTTGTGCTCGTTGTCACTACCTAATCTTAAATGGGAAAATCTACCCATATTTGTGATTACCAGTACAATTTCAATGAATTATCCTTGGAAGACTTATCTTTTAATACTAGATTTGGTCAGGTTTCTGTTATCCTTACCCACATTGATGAAAAGACCCGTTCTTGCTCATATTACAGTCAATAGCATAATTTTTATTTTTTATTGTGACTAAGAGCCTTACAGAGTGCAGCTAAGAATAGTATGATTTGGCCTTTGTTTTTTAGATTTCAGCCTTTTGTGATGTCTTCTTACAGTTTCTTTACAAACAATTAAGGGGACTGGAGTTTAGAAGATTTTGTGACTATGATGTGAACTGTAACATAGAATCATAACATTGTTTAGGTTGGAAAAGACATTTAAGATTGTCAAGTCAAACCATTGACCTAATATAATCAAGTATGAAGAAGAAGAAGGTGTGTGAAAGAAGAAATCAAAGACTCCATTGACCATATTACTAAATATATATTTTCACATTTTCATGTATTTTTGAAGTGTGCACAATATCACATTATTCTTAAAATTTAACAAATATTGTTACATGGAAAATTACCATTAGGTATGTGTAAAAAGTTTGCAAATATCATTTGATATTAAAAAAGCATAAAAACATGGCTTCTCAAACGAGGCAAAGATGTCATAAAAGAAAAAAATTCTTCCCAAGTCACCATATTTGGCTCTAAAAGTGTTTGGATTTTGTTTTCAAATGAAACAAATTTTTTTTTCTTTTTTCCCCCCTGCATTTTGTCTCCCTTTTCATTACCTTCCTCCCCAGGAAACATTAACATACTAGGTAATATTTACACATATTTTTTTGAAGTTCATGCTTGATTTCTCTATATTTTGTTGTTTCTACAAAAATTAAAATGCATGTTCAAATTAGTTTTAGGTTTCGCTATTCCAGACAGTTATTCTACACATAAAAACTGTATGTACACATGTTGTTTTCTTTCTGAAGAAAACAACATGTATGGCAGATTTCTTGAGATATCTCTTCTAGACTGAGGAGTGCCCGCACTTATAAAGAAAAGACATTTTGACACTAGTACTAGTATTTTCCAACAGGTAAGAATTTTCTGTGAAAAGAACTTAAACAATGATTTGTTGACCGGAGCAGAAACACAGCTCTGTTTTTATCTTTAAAAGTATAGAAGCAATCCTTTGATGTCAAAAGGTCAGAGTAGAACAGTTGGGACAAATTTTTTCAGTAGATAGCCTGGGAGCTTTATCCTTTCAATTGTGTCTGTACTTCAGCTGTAAGAAGAGAAGTGGGGAAATTAATGCTAAAGGGTTCAAAAATATAGGAAACAAGTGAAACTCTCAGGGGACTGCAGGCTTTTACCTAAGTAGAAGGACAAAAAAAAAAAAAAAAAAAAGTTAAAAAGGTGCTAGGAAGAGAGTGGCAAAATTATTTTGGGGAAAAGATCCTCGAGTTCAAGTGTTTCATTTATTATGTTTTTAAGAGGGCAACAAGGAGATTAATTAGTTGCTGCTTTTCCTGCTATGGTGAGATGAAATGGAGTAGCGTACCACTTGCCATAAATCTTAGCCAAGGTGTGTTCTAAGCCCTACTAATATATTTGTCATAGTCCTTTTAGTACAACCTTTGTTTTTCAGTCTGCTGTAGACTTTTCTTTTATTTTTTTTTTGACAGAAGAAGATTCTGGATTAATTACTGAAAAACCTATGAGAAAGAAAAAAATAGATAAATTATTAAGCATTTTAGATGAAATACTCAGTATTAAGTACTACATTCAAGAACAAGTAAATTCATATGAATGTCCCTGTTAATTAGGATATTAGGCAGCAGTTTAAATAACCTCCTTGATCAGTCATATATTTTGTAGCTAAATCCCAAAGGCTAGTGATACAATTCCTGCTTATTAAAGTCACACGAGAACCATCTCATTCTACTGAATTGCTTCCACTAGTTAGTGGCATTACCTGTACAGAAAGGATAATAGAAGATCAATTCATCTCACTTGCTTGAGTTGAGAATCATAGAATTGTTTTGTCTGGTAATGTGTCCTCAAAAATTGAGGAGTCCTATATATAAAGGTATAACTGCATAGCTTCAGCCAATTATTAGTGTTACTTGTACAGAAGGACATTATAAAGATCAATTTGCATCTCACATTTGTTTAGGGAGGGGATATCTCCTCTTTCAGCCTTCAAGACAATCAGTCCCATGCTGATGTATTTTCAATTTAGTACGCTATAAGCAATCTAGGGAAGTAAAAGCCTTCAAATGAACAGTATTTTATTCTAGCCATGAATCTTCCTGCTGGCCTTGTGATGTCTGTATCAGATCAGAGATTCTCTGGTTCAAAAAATACTTTTACCCGTAATAGAAAAGTTTCTAATCGCATTCTGTTCCCTGCTGGGTGGTTGTGTGCTGCTGTCTCCATGGCACACCAATGGAGGACTCTAAAAGGGAAAGAAAAAGTCTCATTACAAGATATAAATGCATAATTTCAGCTGTGTGGGTGGGACCTCTGATCAATGTAGGTTCTTACAGTGATCGACATGCAAAATTAGTTTCAGGCAGTGTTTCAGACCGTCTATTGATATATGTGTGACATGCTTGTATTTGCCTGTACTAGTTCTAGTGACACTATGATTACTGGTATTTGCAGTCCTTGCCCTGGAACACTTCCAGGCAGTTTTATTGTATTGAAATGGCTCTTACAGTTCATTGAGCATCCAGCATAACACTGCTGAATATGATTGGCGCGTTTGCATATATTTATTCAAAAAAAATCAGGCAGTTAAACCGCATAATTATGGGAAAACGAATCATAACAATAAAAGACTATTTAAGTTAACAAGCTTTGTGATCAAAGGATAAATACAGGTTGGATAAATGAGACTCTAGATGTAACAAATCTACATAAATAGGCTTTGGTCTGATTAGAGGAAATGAATATATTCAAATAATCTAAAGGTGTTAAAAAAGCATTTTACTTAAGTATTTTTAAAATGCTTAGTTTTATTTCATAATTTTGACATTTCTACTAAATATAAATAGCTATGATCAGTGCTCAGTGCTAAAATACTTCTATGCTTTTATTTCTTGATTAACAAAGTTTACAGTGCGAAGAATGTCTAAACTAGCACAAGTAAACAAAACTAACGTAAGTTTTAATTCTATTTTGAATGCGTTGTGTGTCAAAAACACTAGACATTTTTTAATGTCTTAATTTTAAAAATTTTTAATGTTGCAATGTTTTTTGATTGATTTTTAATTAAAGAAAAACATTAAAGGGAACATTTAAAGGACAATTTCTTGTTTACTGTCTTTATCAGCAAAGAGCAGCCTTTGTAGTGTTTGAAAGCTGGTGCATTAAAAATCAATTTCAAGTCTTCAAAGCTATAAACTCTTGCTTGCTTTGTAGATATATACTGTTTTCAAAATCATTGGGAGCACACTTGACAAATAAATTAAAAACAAAAGGTAAATAATGCCTTCATCAAAATTTGAAGGATTTTAATGTATTTTTAATAATAGCTAAAGGATTTTTTTCTAGAAAGCAGACAAGTGAACACAATTTGTGGCATTTAAATGCATAATTTGTTCCTAAAGACAGTTATATATATTCTTTTATTGATAGAATTTTGTTTTACACTTCTGTTGTTGTTATTTTGTTGTTTTTAAGTATGCCACGATTCAAACACAGAATACGTCAGTCAATTTCTTTACTTACTATATTTCTGTCTTGTTCTTTGCTGATTGCTAAGCAACCACTTAGCAATAAAATTGCTGAGCTACAACTCAGTTTAAAGAAAAGGTGAGTTGCAGTGGGCTAAACAAATTTTCATTAGTTCTTAATGCAAATATTCAAATTATACAAAATTTTAAAGGTGACAGAAAAATAATGTTGCTTTAATAACACCCCTTGAATTCAGGACCTGGGTTTTGTTCCTGCTGTTATTGAGGAAAAGACTGCTTTTCCACAAGTCTAGAAAAAGCAG
>JAVSBS010010414.1:25618-38412 GCA_033124195.1 Coracias cyanogaster
CATTACTGTAAAGGAGTGCGGTGGGTTGGCCTTGGCTGGCTGACCATCAAGTCACTCTGTGATTCCTCCTCCACCAACAGGACAGAGGGGGGAAAATAGAACAATATTTCATGAGCTGAGAAAAGGACAGGGAAATGACTCATCAATTGCCATCATGGCAAAATAGACTCAACTTGGGGAAAATTATTTTGTTTATTGCCATTTAATTGTAACAGAGTTGGAAAGTGAGAAATAAGAATAAAATTGAAAGCACTTTCCCTTCACCCTTTCCTTCTTCCCAGGCTCAAATTCTCTCCTAAATATTCTACTTCTCCTCCACCCCAGCCAGCACAAGGGAATGGGGAATGGGCGTTGTGGTCAGTTCATAGCACTTCACTTCTGCTGCTCGTTCCTCCTCATGTTCTTCCCCTGCTCTAGCATAGAGTTCCTCCCACAGGATGCAACAAGCCACAGTTCTTCATGAACTGCTCCAGCATGCATCCTTTCCATAGGATGCAGTCCATCATGAATGAACAGATCCAGTGTGGGTCCAGTATAGTCCTTCAGAAATGAACTGCTCCAGCATGGGTCTTCCATGTGTCACAGGTCCTGGCAGAAGTTTTCTCCTACGTGGGTGTCTTTCCATGGGGCTCCAGTTCTTACCAGGTGTCTGCTCTGGCATGGGCTCTCTATGAGCTGTATTTTCCTTCAGTACCTGTTCACCTGCTCCACTGTTGCATCCTCCATGGGCTGCAGGGTGGATATCTACTTCAACATGGACTTCTATGGGCTGCAAGGGGTCAACCTGTGTCACCATGGTCTTCGCTACAGGCTGCAGGGAAATCTCTGCTCCAGCTCCTGCAGAAACTTCTCTCCTCCTCCTTCACTGACCTTACTGTGTGAAGAGCTGTTTCTTTCACATTTTCTCACATCTCTCTCCCATCTTCTGTGCAGTATTTTTTTACCTTTTCTTAAACATGTTATCTCAGATGCATTACCAAAATTGCTGATTGGCTTAGCTTTTTCTAGGAGTGGGTCTATCTTGGAGCCAGATGCAAATTAATAAAGGGGAGGAAGAAAGTAGGAACAAACAAAAGGTGTATAAATGTGACCATTCACGTGTAAAATGGAGTCAGTATGCTTATGTGGCTGAGCCTTGCGCCAGATAATTACAGTCTGTCCTGTCTTCTTATTTAATCCTTTGTTAACTATTTCTACATAGTCTTATGCTCTATTTGGTGTATGTGTTAGTGCTGCAAGGACTAAGTGGGAACTGGTTGAAGTCAGTCCAGTGAGCGCTCCTGGCCTTTGGTGTCAGTATTGGAGCAAGTGGGAATCTTTAACCTCCAGCCACTGGGATGGCAATGTTGTGAAATCCATACACATCTACTGGGGGAACCAGGGTGAGTGAGGTAAGAAACTGCATGTCGGTGGCTGGACCAGGACCATAGGTCACAACTGATGTGCCTGGTGATGACTGTTGGGAGGGGCAAGTGTCTATACCTTCCCCGAACTGTGCACGCATGTGGTGTGCCTGTGTATTCGCTGGCAAAATTCAAGCTGGTCCAGCTGGCAATAATGGGGCCTTGGGTATGGGCCAATCTATCAGGTGGTCAGAGGGCCCATGGTAGTATGCTAAGGGGACTTTGGAACACAGAATGCTTGTGGGATGAGCGTGTGAGTGCAGTGTGTTTGCAATGAGCACTGAACTGGACCAGCCAGGGAGTCAGTGACCTGTGAAGTGGGTAAGAGGGTTCAGGATCTGGGAAGGGGTTCTGGATGGGTAGAGGGTCAGTGCTCATGCTTGGGGGATCCATGAACGTCTGTGTGCTTGTGTACCTTGTGCTTGTGGTACGTGTGCTGCACTACTGACATTCTCCCTCTGCCAGCCAAAGAGGAGAGGAGATGTGGCTGTCTGGGCTTGTCTGATATGAATCCTGTATGTGGGTGCTGTTGAAGATAGCACCTTGTTTGTGGCATTCTGTGTGACCAATTATGTTGGCGTCCTCTGTGTGTGTGTTGGTGTATCACTCGGACACTCAACCCATTCTTTTGAAACATCTTTTTAAGTCAGCTAAAAAGAACTACAACTCCCATGAATCATCAGGGAATCTTCCAGAAGCCGGAAGTTATATCAGACATGGCAAGCTATAAAAACTCAAAAGAAAACAAAAACTCCCTCTTTCCACTGCGCTGTCTAGAGGGAAAGGCTGCTGCAGCCAAAGCCTTTCTCCCCTCCCCACCCCAGGCCTTGCGGCCGGGGGGGAAAAGCAGCTGAAGGAGCTGCCAACAGGAGCCAGAAATACCCCCCCATGCCACTGCTGGCTGCTTCTGGAACTGCGCCAAGTTCAAATGCCGAAAGGTTTGGAGCCAGAGGTGGAGGAGGGAAAGCTGCTGCCTCACTGTTTAAAGGAGGGAAGCAGTGAACAAAGCTGCCTCTTAAAGAAACCTGATACTCTAAGAATCCTAAATGCCTCTCACTGCCGGGGAAGCCTGAAGCACGGCGGAGAAGGGGAAAAACCAACGTTGTGGGAGTGGCACCAAGCCAAGCTGCTGCCTGCCCCACATTACTGGCGCTGCTCCAAGTTGAGACCTCGCGCCTAAACCAAAAAGAAATTACAGCAAGAAGCTGTTACTGGTGCCACCCAAGCTGGGGGCGCCACACCAAAGAAGAATTAAATTACAGCAAGAAGCTGTTGCTGGCACCGCCCAAGCCAGGGGCACCACGCCAAAGAAGCCGTGCCATTCCAAACTAGCGCCATACTGAAGAAGCTGTGCTATTCCAAGCTAGCGCCACATTGAAGAAGCCGCACGCTGCTGCTGAGTCGTGAGCCGCGTGCTGCTGCCAAAAATTATGGCAAAAAGCCGCCGCCATCATCATCATCATCATCATCATCGCTGTCAGAGAGACTCCCATCGCTCCAAAAAGCTGGCAAGTCACTACCACCATTGGAACCTCCCAAGTCTGTCGGCCGAGCGTTGTCAACACGAACATCACCACATGCCAGAAGAGGGTAGAAACTGACATATACACACATACGCACACCACACCGCACCAGGTTGACTAAGGGGGAGTGAGTAGGTGGGCGTGGCATCCTTTAACATCGTAATATCTCCGTAGAGTAAAGATGGTTTTGTTTGAATATATCTGGTAGTAAACTTGTTAAATACTCATTGATCTCCGTGGTTGCCTATGAGCTTGTTGGGGTAGTATCTTGCCTTGCCCTCGATCCTCTCCCCTTTTGGGAGGCGGCACTGACGCTTGCGCCCAGACCGCGACAATAGTGAAGAGCCACAGTAGAACTCCCTTTTATTTACAAATATATCGGAACATTTCAACAGAAGTAAATGTACATACCTTGTGAATGTGAACCTATTATAAAAAAATAAATAAAAAAGGGAAAGAGATTAATGTAGCCCATTGCTAAAAATATTCCCCATAATTCGTTCTGTAATGCTTTGCCCAGGCTGATTCAAATTTTTTCCAGTGATAAAGCTTTCACTTTCAATGATGAAACTTCCACTTTTTCTTTTTTTTCCTTTTTTTGTCTTATGACATTATTTAAAGTTAATGGACCTTATGCGGAATTTGTTTCTGATACTCTCTTCTTGACCATAATTTTTCATTTTTCTTTCTTTAAATGAAACTTTTGGCAATTATACACATTCTAAAATGGCTAGTAGAACCTCAGCAGTTTATTTTCAAACCTCTGAATGGTTTTATTTTGAATCCAAATTCACCATATGAGAACAATACCTAGCAACAGTTATAATTTATCTAGGCCCCTGTGTGATCCTCATATACTAGTCCTAACAAAAGTAATAGAATGAATGTTTTTTTAAACAATTGATGATAGTACTTGAAGGATGTTCTACATGTTGTTTGTGTGAACACTGCACAACAAGTGATCCTTCAAGTCATATTATTAGACCAAAGCAATTATACTGTCACATCTTAAACTTTAACAGTAAAATTGTATTTTGCATAGGTTTAGTTTGCCTGTTCTTTTACTTTACTCTTCCTCAACTCCCCAAGGAAAAAGGTAATGTAATCAAAAAGTAAGATATTTTCTGAAAAGTAGTAACCTTCCTTTTTAAATTTTAGCAGCTTTTGAAAGGCTTATATGTGTTCTGATCTATTTCAAAATGGTGTTTTTTAAATGTGCTTCATCCTTCCTGATCTTTCAGGAATTTTTCTGCAACATTACAGTAATGGCAGTGTTACTAAAACTTAAAATTACTCTAGAATCACATACTAGGACAGATAGATAGAAGAAAGTATTTTCAAGGAGCCATTGTAGCAACTGAAAAAAGTGCATCTGTTGTATGATTTAACAGCATACTCTCATTGAAAATGAACTGATTCCACTGATCTGTATAAATGAGCCAAAAACCAGGACCTCTTCTCTAGGAGAGCTATGGACATTTAGATTGACATCACAGACTTTAATTCTCCAGTATTTAACCAAGGCAGTAAACAGCTCTGCTTTTCCTTTAGTTTTAGAGATCATTTGTCCTAGTATATCATCTCCCTACTGAAGAAGTTGTGTCTTAGTAGTTGTGACCTAATTGATACTTTAGCCCTCAACCTTGAATCACAGAGACAGGGAACATGTCTTCAGTATTTAAATCTGGTGACTTTTAGAGATGGATTATTTCTGGGGAGTTTTTGTGGGGGAGGGTGAAGGTGGAGCTTGTTTTATTTTGTTCTTCAGGAGATTAACAGTGCTAGCATTGGAGTAATTTTTGGTTATTTATCCGGGGATTGTGGTTCCATGTAATTCACTTCTGATTTGATGCATCTTAGCTTTAGCTATTGCACTGAACATCTTCCTGGTCCTCTACATTCCCCAGTAGTTATTGGTGAAAGTAATTTCTGGGAGCAGTATGTACCTAAAACTAGATGCCCCAAATGGGACAAATTATCTTGTCTGTCTCTAGTGCTTACAGAGGCATCTTATCTGATTAGCCTAGAGTATGTGAGTAGCTTTTAGATGGTTATCAGCAGATGAATTGAAACCTACCTTAAAACTGGAAGCAAACAGAGAGATGTGGTGGTTCTGGTTTCCTAGAAAGGGCTGTATACCCAAAGAACAAAGAGTTTATTTGCTATTGATAGATTTTTAAAGTAGCACTAATTTCTTAGAGTTACAGCTATGCAGTGTAAAGAGGTATGATTAATGCATGAGCTGAAATGTGTAGTATCACTTCCATAGATGTTCAAGTGTAAAAATTTTAAGTGTATGTCCTCTCACTTCAACTGAAATAAAAAAAAAAACAAAAAAGTGTTTAAGGGAGTTAGACATTCATATCCTTCTGTATTCCATTGTGAAGTGGATGCTTACCTTTCTAAGATTCCTCTAAACTACCTAGCCTTAAAATTAGATGCTTACTTATTGTCTCAATTTTTGTATAGGAATTATCATACAAGTAATTCTGTCTTTGCTGCCTGTATCTTGGAGTGCTCTGTTACAGCTCAACATAAGCGTCATGTTTTCATAGTTCGTAGAAGAAGGCCTAATGCTTTTAGAGCAGAAGGGAAAGAATTCAACTCCGAGCTCTGTGGCCGTATATGGTTATCAAGTATTTACATTTGTTCTTTTGCAGCAATGAACTTACTGTAATATGGCACCCAACTGTTTATATTACTGCAAAATACAATATGAAGGAAATTGGTCAAATTATTATTGAGTTAAAGGTCATTAATGACTACCATAAATACAGAATTTCTCAGAAGCTGCTCCCATTTTTTAGGATGGCTGCTAAGATGTGGTCATAACTTCTATTTTAACATTTATGTCTTGGCTAGTCCAGGGTGTGCAAAATGCTGTTTTTGCCCTGAAAAAGCAGAAACAAAAAGTATGACCAGTTTTCACTGTGGTCCAGCTTATAGATAATTTCTTAACACCATCTCTAAGGAGATGCTAGAATTAATTTCAGGGCAAAAGTCCGACTGTTCTAGTGGCAAAGAATTGATGAAAAGGCCGTTTATAGCAGGCATTTTGCCTGACAATGACATTAAAAAATGGAAATGTTGATTCTAGTAGCAGCTGTGTTTAGGAGGAGGCAGATGTCTTACATAACTAAAAGCATAAGGTCAGTTTTCTGAGCATCTATAGTTGAGATATTAGACCTAGAAAATAGACATGAGTTCTACAATTATGAAGGTTTATTTGGGTTGAGAATTATTGGGTTCTGTGGGTGTCATAATGACTATATATATATGTATATGAGGTAGATTTGCTGCAACAAGAGAGATACTGTCTTACTATTTGCAACAAGAAAGGAATAAATGGCAGAATTGAGGCTGCTTCCAAAATACAGTGGGCTACATTTAAGAGATGATCTATAAGGACGCTGAAATATTTATCTTTATGCCCCTGTTTCTTCCTTTTTTTTTTGGTTTTGTTTTCATTGTTTGTTTTCATAACTTGCAACATGATAAATGTTAAGGCAAGGTTTTTATTCTAATTGCATATACTAAAACTATGGTCATATCTGGTTTTAAGTGCAAAGCACTAAACTGACCCCTAATTGAAGTGCGTCTGGACTTTAGAAAGTTTACATACTTGTAAGTGAAATCATCAGCTTCTGAAATACTGACTTGGAAAAGTAGTGACACAACACTGAATTTGATGTCCCAGATCTTCAGAATTGTCTTTCTGTAATATAGCATATTGTTTGTATTTCTTAGGCAGTATTTAAGAACTTTCATAAACCCATCTTTTAATAATGCTGCTGAAGAACAAGCCTCTAGTTGGACATAAACATACAGATTTCCAAATTACATGCAATTTTGATATGATAAAAATTCATTTAGAATTATAAATATAGGTGCTTTATGCTATATTTTGAAAATGGATAAGTAAAAACTAATCCTGTCATACAGTTTATCACAGAAGAAAATTTACCAATAAAGTCTCAGATTTTTGTAATGACACACACAGTGCTATGTACTCTGCAGCTTTAATTAGAAACAGCTTCAAAATGGGATTTAACCAGAAACAAGAAGAAAGTACACTGTAAATCGACTTCATACATGCCAAACAGCAGATAATTCTTTGTCCTCTCTCCCTTCCCTATATCACACAAGATACCCATGGTATACGAGAACATCTATTTCACATGTACTTTGAGAATGACAGGTGGCTACCTATTTTCTGTTGCAAACAGCAGTAACTGTTGAATTTCAGATGTAACTTCATGCATCTTTTCCAAGCTCCAGTATTCCAACTATACAAAAAGTAGCAAACATTTCTAATTATCACCTACCTATAAAACCAAAACAAAACTAAAATAACAGTGTGGAGTGGCAGGGAAAATCAAATACACAACAGACCAGTCACTTGTGTAAACACTTGTTGTGCAACATTAAACCTTACCTTGGGCCTTCTGCTCCATTAATTGAGTGCTGCCTGTGTTATCGATACTGATGTGCTAGATGCTGTTGCAAAACTCATAGCTGCTGCAAAGCATAGTGGTGTGATATGAAGTGATGCAGAAAACAGTAGAAGCTCTGTCACTAGGTCAGCTGCAAGAAGAAGTGACGTGTGTGAATGTACAGTATATGGAGTTTTGTGAAAGATGCAGTCTCTCTCCCAAAGAACTTCAGCTGATGATACAAGGGGAATTCAGTTCCCTTTGGCAGGACTCCATGTTGGTCTGGATGCTGTTAATACTTCTGCTTCTACAGTTACTTAGCTCATGCTGCTAAATATATACTCATGACAGACTTAATGAAAGTATCTTTCTTTAAAACTACTTGTCTAAAACAATCATTTAATGTTCTTGTTTGCATGTGTAGTCTTCATTATTCTGACATAGCTATTAATACTGATGAAAATTAAAGAGAGACAATCCAAATATTTTCATACTTGCAATTTTCCAGTAGCATTTAAAAAAAACCTTGCAGATAATCAGCCACAAATTTTCTTGATTTTTTTCCTTTTTTTTTAATCCAAGAGTAATATAGCAATATATGAAATTGTGTTACAGCAGTAAAGGCTTCAGAATCCCAGTAGATGATGTAATTATGATTAAAAATTAGTATTACTGAATAATTCACTTTTGTAATATGCAAAAGTATTTTTTTCTCTCATTTTCAATAACCATCAGTCTTAATATCTAACTAATGAAAAAACATAAACAGTGTCATCTGTCAGGTTACTAACAGAGAATGCCACTTATTGGAGCTTCATTGTTTACTTTAGCAGGTAATTTGTGGACCGGAATCATTTAATTGTTCTGAGCACATAATTACATGCCAGCATTTTCCAATTTAATTAAAATGTACAAATCTGAAGATTAAGGGAATTTTTGAATTATTAATCATTTCTCCTCTAGGAAATCTTGTTGCTCTGCAGGAGATTTGTCCAGTGTACAACTATACGTATTTTTTTCCTTCTCTTTCACAGACAGACAATTTTCCCGCAGAGCCCAATTACATGGGCAGCAGGCAGCAGTTTGTTCAAAGGTAAGGCCTATTAAATAACTTTCTCGGCATCCCCATTTGCATTCTTGTCAAAATTGCTTTGCCAGAGAGTACAATTCAACTTAGAACAAGTAAATACAACTCTCTCTCTCTCTTTTTTTTTTCTTTTTCAAATATGTATTTCAGTAGCTCCACGTTCAAGGATCCAGAAAGAGCCAGCTTGAGGGACAGCGGGCATGGGGACAGTGATCAGGCTGACAGTGACCAAGACACTAACAAAGGCTCCTGCTGTGACATGTCTGTTAGGGAGGCACTCAAGATGAAAACTACTTCAACTAAAAGCCAACCACTTGAACAAGGTGAGTGAAGCCTCCAATGCTTACAAAATTATAGAGTTTAAGCTGTCATTATAAACCTATTAGTATTGCAGTTGCGATTTATCATGGTGGAATAGTCCACTGATAATGCTATCAGAGAAAACAGTAAATCTTGTAGCTAGCCCAGAGCAAAGAACACTCAGTATCTCTCAGAATGAACATGAAATGAAACCACAAGTATCCAAAGTAGATTAAAAAAAAAAATGAAAAAAAAGTTGGTACTTTTCTAAAATGATTAGAATATACTTTATCTTCACTGGCATTGCCTGTGATATATTACATACAATCCTTCTGCCAAAGAGTGATTTGGAAATTCAAACTAGACATGACTGCAACAGATAAAAGAACACTAGTCATTTACATTCCTCATGTAGTTTGGAGAAGAGGAAAAGAAAAGAGGCTTGGGATGTCAGACGAGTAAAGATGGATCAGAAGACGTTTTCATTTCATGGATGTATTTTCCAATTTGTAATGTTGATTTCACAATTAATAGCAGTGTGAGAAGTGTCAAATAATAATAACATAATCTGATTTTCAGTATAATTTCATTCACATCCTGTGGAGGTACCAAAGATGAGTGTCTGTGAAACAGCTAAAATCACTTATATCAGGACAGTGACAGTGCTCTTTGCAAGCACTCATTCTGATAAACAAGCATGTTTATTTCCTGAAACTCTGTGTCCAATTCCTTTTTCTCGATATGTGCTTTATCTAATTATGAGGTCTTTTATTTCAAAAGAGACATTTCTTTTTCTTTTTTTTTATAAGCATCAGACAGAGTACTCCAGCATTGTGTGTATTTGTGTTTTGCTTCTAGGCTGTAAGCAATAAGCAAGTGCACCACTGAATTATTTTTAGATGTTTGTAGGTTTGTTATTATCAGCCTTAATTATTATCAGTCAGCCTTAATAAGAAGCTACATTTATAATTAAGCAGAAATATATAAGCTTTTTCTGTATGGTTGATTAACTGGAACCAGGTTTTTAGCTTCCTAGCTTAGTCCGATCTGTAGCACAGTCATGAGGAAATATATGTTCAACTTCATTTTTCTGATTATGTTAAGATTGCAGTATAATATTTGCCGTGTAGAATATTTAGAATGTTGCTGTATAATTTATTATGTATGTATTTGAAGGTTGACCTCATACATGACCTTATTATCCAAGTAATACATGCCAAAAAGAGTATTTTTTCCTGACCTTTTGCCACAGCAACCCTGTGCTTATAATTGGACATTGATCTGTATAAGGATGCAGGACTGGACTTTTTTTTTTTAAGATGCTGTTTGAGTGTTTCTAAATTTCTCCATTTTGTGTATGAAAAAGAAAAAAATCTCTGGATTTCTATCTATCAAGTATAACACTGAAAGAGTTCTAAAATTTTAAAAGTTTAATTAGGAAAATGATTTGCTACTCACATTAAAAATATGTAGTCTATCAGAAAAGGACAGTATGGCAGGAGTTCATAATATTGCAGTTTTTCCAAAAGAATCAAGCCCATTCCTGGTCAAAATATAACAATTCTAGTGACCAGATAAAGCCGACTATACCTGTTGTTTATTTTCTTTGTAATGTGAAGAGTTATATGGAGATTTGCACTTGTCATTATAGCTAGATGAGGGGCCCTGTTCATCAAGAAACAACTTATTCCAGTGGCCCATATAAATTCCTAACATTCTTATTAAATATATATTGAACTGTGAATGTTAAGTACTGTCAACCATGGAAGAGCAGCAGCAAGTGTTTATGTGAGTTTTCATGCAATGGTAGAATCATAAAAGGGTCTAAGCTGGAAGGGACCTTAAAGATTATGTAGTTCCAACCCACTAGTGCCTCCCACTAGACCAGGTTGCCCAAAAGCCCTATCTAGCACTTCCAGGGATGGGGCATCTGCAACCTCTCTGGACAACCTGTTCCAGTGGTTGTGTTTCACAACCACAGTAGAGAACCTCTTCCTTACATCTAATCTAAATCTTCCCTCTTTCCGTTTAAAGCCATTAACCCCTCATCCTATCACTACATGCCCTTGTCAAAAGTCCCTCTCCAGCTTTCTTTTAGGCCTCCTTTAAGCACTGGAGGGCTGCTATAATGTTCCCTTGGAGACTTCTCCAGACTGAACAACCCCAGCTTTCTCTGCTTGTCATCAGAGGGGAGGTGATTCAGCCCCCTGATCCTCTTCATGGCCCTCCTCTGGACTTGCTCCAGAAGGTCTGTGTCTTTCTTACGTTGGGGGCCCCAGAGCTGAACATAGTACTCCAGGTTGGGTCTTACCAGAGTAGAGCAGAGGGGAAGAATGACCTCCTGCAAGCTGCTGGTCATACTTCTCTTGATGCAGCCCAGGGTACAGTTAGATTTCTGGGCTGCCCTTGCACATTGCTGTTGTGCTGGTTCAGCCATCATCATTTTATGCTGCCATCAGTTGCCTGATCACACAGGCCAATGCTGAAATCAGCAACATCCCCTTAGAAGTCTTCTTTCAGACAGTCCTGCTATAAGTTCCTGTGGGCTCATCTCCTCCGCTGCCCACTGTGGTGCTGGCGTTGCCTGTTGGACACAATGGACAGAAATGGCTCCTCAGTGGCCCTTCACATGGGAGGACATTGTTGAGACAACTTAGCAAGATGCAATAAGCCCCAACAGAAGCCAGACCCAACAGAAAGCTCCTCTAACTGATCAGCTCCTGGTATAATCCTGGCCTCACCCATCCCCACAACCCCCTGAGTGAGAGGAGAGCCACAAAGATGCAGGTGGGCCAGGTTCTGCCTCTGGAACATGAAGCCAATAGGAAAACCAAAATATTCTGCTAGGTTGTGACTCATTCACAGGTCAACTCCAACTTGGGACCCACAACTCAGGTCCCAGCACTTCAATTGCTGACTCATATTGAGTGTTTAGTCAACCAATACCTGCAAGTTCTTCTCCTGAGATCTCAATCCATTTTCTGCCCAGCCTGTATTTGTGCTTTGGATTGCCCTGACCCTGATGCAAGACCTTGCACTTGGCCTTATTGAACTTCATGAGGTTGGCATGGGCCCACCTCTCAAGCCTGTCCAGATCCCTCTGTGGATGACAACCCTTCCCTCTAGTGTGTTGACCTGTATTGGGTCTGTCTGAGCTGGAGTTGATTTTCCCCACAGTAGCCCTCATGGTGCAGTGTTTTGTGCTGGGAACTGGAAGGGTGTTAATACACACCTGCGTTGTGGCTACAGCTGCACAGTGCTCACACAGCACCAAGTCTGTTTTTACAAAATTCCACCCCCAGTTGGATGAGGTGGGCAAGATCTTGAGAGGGGACACAACCAGCACAGCTGACCCAAACTGACCAAAGGGATATTCCGTACCGTATGATGTCTGCTCAACAATAAAGCTAGGGAAAAGAAGGAGGAGGGGGTCCATCCTTTTTCCTCCAGAGGAATAACTACATATATTGGAGCCCTGCTTTCCAGGGAGGGGCAAGACATCACCTGCTGATGGGAAGTAGAGAATAAATCTTTTCTTTGCTTCCATGTGTGGCCCTTGTGTGTCTTTGTCTTATTTTCATTAAATTGCCTTTTTCTTTCTTTTTTTCCATCTTATTTTCTTCCTCTTTGCCCTGCTGAGGTGGAGAGAGGGGGGGTGCTGATAGAGCAGTGTCGGGTTTAGTAAAGCTGTGGTTGTTCAGTCCCTGCCAACAGCTGAGCCATGTGGCTGCTGCCGCTGCCCTTCCCTCCACTGCAGACAAAAAAAAAGTTTTAAAATGCCTTTTTGAGTTGAGATAAGGAGAGTTTAATACAGTGACACATAAGAAACAATCGCATTAACAACAGCAATAACAACAGTGAGAAAAGCAATGTATAAAATAAGTGATACCGTATAGACAAACAGATGGACCCGAGCAGATTGGTCACACGCTGCCACCGCCAGTCGCACCACCGGAACTGGCCCCAGAGCGTGATGTCAGCATGGGATGGAATAGCCTGGCTGCACCAAATTAACCCTGTCCTGGCTGAACCAGGACAAGCAGCTTGG
>JAVSBS010010414.1:42244-89691 GCA_033124195.1 Coracias cyanogaster
TGCTAGGACAAAGGTTGGACTTGATGACCCTGGAGGTCCTTTCCAACCATAATGATTCTGTGATTCTGTGATTCTATAAAGAAGCAGTACAAACTCAAGATGTAAATTTTGTACTTTTCTTAATGAATCCTAGATATGTTTACCTTATAATCACTAAGACAATACAAAGTTATGGACTTCTCTGTAGTCACTAATAAATAATTTTCTTTGTTAGATTTTTCAAGGAAATTTTCCTTCCTTTTTTTTTTCCTTTCTGTGTTTTCTTGCTTTAACATAAATCCACATTTTTATGTCCTTGTCAAAAATATCCAAGGGATTAAGTATCTCCAAATTCACTAGCTTTGTTGTTCAGTTTTTACTTTATCACTGTGTTACATCTTTCAACATGTTTGCTTGCCGTTCACACCTGCATCCCATAGAGGGGGCATTTCTGCATGTGCAGTTGCCTTGTTAACAGTAGCATGGATCCTGGGAATAAAGGAAAAGCGGAGGCACCTCCTTGGAGGAAGGGTGAAACAAAACTCTGACACTCAGAGACTCCTCTGGGACTTGTATTGCTCACTAGGCTTCTCTGTAGAACAGCAACATTTTAGTCTAAGGTACAGAGGACTAGTATAAAAGGACTTTTATAAACATCTTCAGAAAAAAAAAAACCACCAAACAAAACAACAAAAACAAAGATATTAAATACAACTTTAAAATATAATACTTCTTTCTTCATCATCACAACAAAAATAGATTTGCATCACAGCTGATGTGGTACTGCATGCAAAAATCTTAGGAATAAAAACTGTATCAGTGTTATAGAATCTCTACGAATACTGTTAACTCTTGAGTTTCTTCACTGAACACATTCACAGAACAAGTTTGTAGCAGCTTGTATATTTATACATTTATATTCTCAATTTCTGAAATTAAATATCCTGTATTATCCATCTGCGGCAGAGCAGAAATTATCAGAATTTTTTACCAAGATTTTTTCTGAACTATCCATTGATTTTCTTGCCATAATCTTGCTTGTGTCTGTAGGATAATTAAAATCCATTGTTTAACTGAGTGAGAATCAGTCTAGCCTGATAAGTGCAGAAAGTTCATCAAGCAAATTTCTGCTGTCTGACATCATCACCAATGCTTTCCATGCCATTGGGGATGATAGGCTCTTTTATGAGAACATCAGCTTAATGAGATAATGGAAAAAGAAGATTGTGGAGAAATATTTATTTTCAAAGTTAGAGCTGATCATGGCCTCTGCTGAAAACTGGCTGAGGCTGGGAGTCCCCACAGAGCTGACACAACCTGTGAAATATTTTGTTCAACATTGCTTCCTCCCATAGGTTTTTTCCCTTGGACAGAACATCTATCACATTCTCACTGTGCCCAGAATGTGAATAGCTGTCAGACTGCACTACTTGTTCTGACGCCACCTAAGAGTCTTTATGTTCAGGACTATCATCCCTTCCAACTGGCTTACCCCTGACATGGTCAGGTAAGATGCTAACTTGCTGTTGTACATCAGGACTTGCACACAATGCCTATTCTTCACTTTCATCTGATTAATTGTTATCCATGCAAGCTACAAGAGTAACTTAATTGTACTGAGAGCCTCTTTCCTTTTCTTAGTAAGACTTAGTAGTACTATAGTTTTCTAGAACTGTAAATTCTGGAAACAGATAGGGGAAACCCACAAAAAAATGAGAATTGTTTTTTTCCCCTTTCATTTGTTCTTTTCCATTTATTTTTCTGTCTCCTTTTTTTCTTTTTTTGGCTTCTGTGCTTTATGCAGGTGCATGTATGATCCTACATGAAGACTAGCATAGGCCAATGACTAACTTACCTGTTCTGTGACTGCTTCTGATTGACCAAATTTGTTATCAACACCTTGGAGATACTTGATTCCTCACTCTAATAGTGAGATTTTTAATTTAAGACTAAATATGTGTGTAGAATTACAGACTTTCATGAAGAATAAGCCCTATTTATATTTTTTGACGTCCACTCCAACGTGTTCAACAAATTCATTATGACATTTAAGGCGATGCCAGTACTTCCTCCCTACTTTGCTGCTGTGAGTTCCTTGTTCAGTGAAACAGTACTTCTAAATTTAAGAGAATTAGCAACATTATTATTGGTATCATCCTTCTTATGAAATCCTTGTTGAATGGTAATATTGAAACTTCTATTAGTACTAAACTTAAATTAATATAGTTCACTTGTATTTAGAGGAATACTCATAAAGGTTTCAAATGTTCCAAATGCCTTGATCTTAAATACTCATTTAAAGATGATCTAGGAAGCACTTTTGCAAGAATTCCTTACCTAAGCTGAACTAGGCTATGCAAATGTTCTGTGCTGCCTCTTTTTTTTGAGAGAGATCAGCATAGCATTCTCCCTTTGAACATAAATTAATGAACTAGAGAGAGGAATACAGGTCAGTTGCCTTTGTTGTACAGATGATTGTCAATACCTTTCTCATGTTAATACCCGATATTCTATGACATATCTGTTACACTGTTATGTATTGAGCAAATTATATGAAGAACTTGGGCAAAATAAAGATGAAACACTACCAACTTTTATTTACTCAGAGTGTAAAAGATTTCTTTTTCCCTCTGTTGCTGTTATGTTGAATATCTTCCTGGTTTTAAGTTTTATTTTTCAACTGTCTACTGGTCTACCATCTGTTTAGGTTCAGTGTTTCATTTAAGTTATTTCAATACAAAGCCTAGGTTTGTGAGTGACACCATTTGATGTCAGGTGGCACAATAATTAAGTGTGCTTTGAAGCAGCATCCAGTTTGTTTTGTGCTTCCAAAGTTTGACAAAGCAGGTGTTTGTCCTAAAAGAGGTCAGAAAAGAAAGTGAAGTGGCATCCTAATGGAAGGGATAGATTAGCTTAATGCCTTGACTGCTTACTTTTCTGTCTTCATTGATACAAAATAGAAAAGCAATGCAAACATTCTGGCAGCTGAAGTGATAGTGAATACACTTTGCATCAGAGTATCTGTGCCTATTATTGCCACCTGTTATTGCCTATTATACTGCTTTTCAACTGGAGTTGAGTTCTGCCAAACTAGGTTTTTTATCAGGTGCATGTTTCAGCATCTGGCAGATTATCATCATGTATCTGGTAGCAGTGAAGTTTTGTGAATAGAATATCCCGCATTTGATTAATGTATTTAGCCAAAGATTAGGGGGGAAATTTCTATAACTGGCTTTCAAAACATGCAGAAAGAACTTTCTGCCTGTACACACAAAAAACATGTTACTGTGACACAATGAAGGGATTATAGCCATTAAGCACATCTTCATCTATGCACCATTTGGTGTGTTATGCTACAATTTTCAGGTAATTTCATTTTTTCCCCCATTATTTTTACTTATTTTATAATTACAAATTAATTCACTGATTGAAATTTAGCTATATTTTTTCCCTGTATTTTGTTTTCATTAGAAGCTTCACTATCAAATCAATTTAGATATATCATTACTAACATCTTAAAAGTTCGAGATTGTACCAATAAAAGTAGTAATAAATTTCAGAAGTTTATGAACTTATTTGCAAATTAATTCATAACATGCACTTCAAGATCACAAGTCTGTTACCATAAGTCTGATATCTGAGATGTGAGTGCAAATTTTAATATTTGGGTGCTGTAGCTGTTGGTGCTCATTTCTTCATGTTTTACTTTAAAGGCAACAAAGCAGAATATCCCTCCCCTGTCACTACTGTAAATCTCATTACTTCCTTTCTGTACTCTCTGTTTTGACATTGCCTTTCCTGGGGCTGAGCACAGTCATTGTACTGCAGTTTGTTCTTGCAAGGCTTAGAATCCATAAGTTATCTTTTCACTTTATTCCCACTAGAAGAGCAAGGGAAGGATTTTCAGTTCTCAGTAAGATGAAGCCCTTCTATGTCAAAATCATTATCTTCAGCTAACATTTCTTCTTTTAAAATTATTTTTATAAGTTGTAAGAAAAGTGGGGTCATAGAAAGATCAACAAGTTTTGAAACAAGAAAATCAGAAAATAGATCATTTTCATCGTTTCAGCGTTTATGCATTTCCCTGGGTGGTAAATGGATGTTCTCTGCCTGTGCTTACTTTTGTTAATGAAAATTTTAGGGCATATATTCATATATTGGATGGATACTTAATATAATGGAAACTGTTGTAATGGGGCTAGAGAGTCTATTTTTGCCTCTTAGTCTGTGTCTGAAAGCATAGTTGCACAGAATCACAGTTTAAAAAACATATATATATATAAAAGTGTGTGCATTTGTTCAGTTATATATAGGAGACAAAATAAATACATCTCTCTCTCATTTTAAATCATCATTGTATGATTGTATCTCCTCTTGTTGAGTCAGCAGAAAATAGATACAATAAACAGATAAACACAGATAAAATAGTCAAGTTGTAACACAATCCCATTGCATATTCCAGTCATATTCTTGTTATCAAAAAGAAGTAATATTCTACAGATAGAGTTACTGTAAAGCTCATGCAAATTATTTGGAAACTTGGACTGTAGTTATCAATAGTTTTATGTCCAGCTGGGGAAGATAAAACAGGAGTGTCTCGAATAAGAGATGGGAGTCAATTATTCCATTCAGCAATTCTTCAGCTGGAAAAATACTAATTGTGTTTTGTTCTGGAATAAAGAGTATCTCCTGATTTTTGTGTGCAGTAATCCAGTCTGTCCTTTTTTCTAGTCCTTTTTCTGTGTACATACTACTTTTATTTGCTGTACTCCGTTTATAGGTATACTTTTAAGGTAGTTCTGTACAAATTCAAAACCAACAAAGAGGTAGAGTAACAGCAGAAAATAGAGTATTATGATTATGGCCTGTGGGTGAAGTTTGAAAGAATTGTTTGTTTAGAATTTATGTTTGCTTAGATAAACAAAGACTGGGATGAAACATGACAAAAGTCTTTGTGTATATGAAGTTGTTATAAATAGGATATTGATTGCTTTTGCTTTTCCTTTTGTTTAATTTTCTGGCAGAGCTATTTAGGCTATGTATGAAGGAGAACTTTGCTATAAAGATAGCTAGGCACTGAAGCAGTCTACCCCATGCAAGTTAAAGAACACCTCTTCCTAGTGGTTTTTAAAACAGGTTGAATTCACATTTGTTAGCGTTAACGTAGATCTATTTTTAACATATCCAGGGCTAGAGGATCCACTCTAGCCATGATTTTATGTGAGCATGTGATATACTATCTAGCCATCAGTACAACATACCAAAAGGGAACATCGGCACTGACTTGCTCTGCAGCCTTTTTTCAGCGAACATGTGCTTTTACAGGAAAAGCTCTCTGTGTTAGAGAACCATGGGGAACACGGATTATGTAGTGCCTCACAACAACAACCCCTGATATAATTTAATAGTATTTAG
This sequence comes from Coracias cyanogaster, assembly GCA_033124195.1. Classification (NCBI taxonomy): domain Eukaryota; kingdom Metazoa; phylum Chordata; class Aves; order Coraciiformes; family Coraciidae; genus Coracias; species Coracias cyanogaster. The sequence goes on from JAVSBS010010414.1 coordinate 47,639, forward strand.
CATTTAATATGGACTTTGCTCAGAGACAGAGCTTCAGCACGATTAACTAATTATGGCTTAGTGAAACTTTGCCTACTCTCTGTACATCAATGATACACACACGCCGTGTATCAGCCTCTGTGTACCATCTACCCATCCTGATTTCCAGAATGGCAGAACAGCTGGTTTCCATTCCCTGCTGCTGCTTTCTCCAAGTCCAGCTGCCGTACTCAAATAACCTCCCTTCCCCAAGTGGGCTTCATATGGTTTGAAAGGGACTTAATGTACCTCAGTGCATAGGGAACTTTTGATGCATATTTCATCGTGTTTCAGTTCTTTCTACAGGGAACACTGCATGTATAACAGATGTTCCCTTACTGCTACCCTTTCGTGAAGGTGACATGCCCTTTTCTGTGTTTCATCTCTAATGTATATGGAGCTGGTTGTATCTGTGCGGTACTAAAAAATACTGCTCCATGGCTGCCCCTGTGCTACATGCCAAGCTATATTTAATTCCATCTGCTCCCATCTGCAGCATGAAATGGAGAGAAGCATATGCCCAGTATAACCAAGTCATGCTGTGGCACAGAAAAAAACCCTTTAAGACAAGTAAAAGTTTCTTTTAAATTCAGGACCATATTATTCCAGCTTTTTATACATAAACTGCCTCATATAAATTGGTGGCGATGTTCATGTGGCTACATGTCAAAAATCCTTCATCTTTTATTATTTCTTTTAGCATTATTAATATTGTATATGTATTATGTGTGTTTATATATGTGCACATGCATATGAATAAATAGAGAAATAAGACATCATTAGCTGGTGTCCCTGAAAATTTGATTTTGCAAACTAAATAAATCTGTGTCTTAACATATGGAAAATTTAAAGCTTTGAAATATTTTATGCTTGTTTTAAAACTACAGATATGAGAACAATTCACAAATTTGTCCACACAAAACTGCATTTTCATCATAAAGCTTGTTTGAGGAATCTATAATAATATGGAGGCAAAATCTGTCAATCTAAAATAGAGTATACAGTTGAAAAAACAGTATTTAAAAATGAAGTTGTTCATATCTAGTTTACAATGTATAGTACTGTACATATATATGTCTATATACATATATAACTTTATATATATAACAATACAATTGCAATGTTTACTTAAATATTATAGGGATGCACACCTTGGATTTTTAGATGACCCTATCAACTTAATTGTTTCTCAGAGTTTTGAATTAAATTCTTCATACAGAATTTTTTTATATGACCCAATTTTTGTTTGGACAAATAGATGTAGCTCTTACATAAAAAATGCCATTTAGTTTACACATTGGACATGTTCACTACACAGTTACACAATCTAAAAACTTCTCAAGTTGTTAGTCAAACATGCACATTAAGAACAGTAACACAAGTGGAATTGTCTCTGTTCTGATACTTTGAAGAGACTTTTGCACCACATCTGTAATCTGTGTGGTTTAGGGAAGCATATATTGGATCTGTGAGCACCACTGAATATGAATAGTCTTACGCTTTATGTGTGTGATTAGTTTTAGCATGTGGTTATTTCTTTTCTACTTTACCAGTTTGCTTTGAAATGAGGATCCTGTCCCTTATCCCTATGGTATTCTGTTGTTATAAGCAAAGTTCACATAAAGACAATGTTGGTGTATATGTTTATCCAAAATTACTTCTAATTTAAAGAAGAAATAATTTTTCTTTCTTTTTTTTTTTTTTTTCTTTTTCTCTTTCCCTCAGGTTTGTAAAGTTCATACTCCACTTTTATAATAATTTCAGAAACTACTAGCTTCACAACTCTTTCATAAGAATATTTTACTTACAGTAGAAATTTTGTACATGTAATGCAGGAAATCATATTATGTGATCCTAAAAATGTGTCATTTTTGAATGGTTACTCGTAAAAAGGACCAATATTTTTCTCTAAGAAAAACCTCCAAAGTAGTCTATGAAATCAATTTCTGTCAAGTTCTCAGCCTAATTTCTTTTACAGACATAGTATTTACCCATAGTCAAATAATTTTTTTAAAAAGGCAAATTAAAAGTTTGACTAAAATATTTGTAACATTTATGTCTATGTTATAAACACGGAATGTGACCCTGAATTATGTCAGGTACCATTCTCTTTCCTCTCTTTTCTCAATTAAAACTTTTATGACCCAACAATATCTGCCTCGTACCCAGATAGAAATACCTGAGTGCACAGGAAAGGCAGGTATTTTTTGAAGAGAAGTGCACTGAGTAGAACTGAATGGAGAAAGAAAACTACATTGAACACTACAGCCACTGCTATGAGAAAAGCTTAAAACCTAGAGGAACTTACCAGTGTTCTGTGGATGTTTTTTGCTTCTCAGCAGTAGAGTAGTCAGAGTACACTACTGAAATTGGACCATAAAAATCAAACGAAAGAAGATAATTTAAAGTGGATACTGCATATCCTTAAATCACTGGAAATACCATATAATAGCATAAAATATTTTTTTCTTTGGCATTCAGGTTTATGATAAATAAATAAGGACATACTCAGAATATATACTTGGATGGAATTACACTGGAAAATTCACACAATAATGTATGGTAAAATATATTAAAGCTTGAAACTGTTCCCAAAGCAATAACTATTACATTAACTCAGGGCATTTACTTTTAATATTTTTTTTAATTTTAAAACTATAAAAACCATAACAAAAATGTAAATTTTGAACAGAATTATCCAAAACTTTGAAGCATGTAGTAAAAACTATGTTATAATTGTATGGCTATTTCAAGACAAGAACAGAATTTAAATTGCTTGAACTTCTATCTTAATGATATTTATTGCTGAAAATAAAATCCCACAAGATGTTTAAGCCTAGTTATTGAAATATAATCATAACAGTTGTAAATTTTGCTAATGGACACCTTTTCTTTATACAGAACTATTGATAATTTCCATATTTCCATTACATTCAGAGTCTGTTTATTCATTCTTTATTGTAAATGTTTAATTCTATTCCTTTATTTTTATGTGGTTTATTTTGTGTACTTTCACTTTTTTTTTTATAAGGAGAATTGCAGAGATACATATGTTGCTAGAATTTTGACACAAGAAAAGAGTCTCTCAAAGCCAGGTTAGAAAATTGGTGAAAACTGGGAACCCACCTTCCCCCTGTTTTTGAGAAATATTACCCCATCACTAAGTCACTATTTTTTTACAGCGATCTCAGGAGATATGTAACCTCTTTACGACAAAATAAGGTACTACTTGAAGCCTAATAATTTATTTGCTATTTAAAACCAAAAGATTTGTTTAAATTCTTTAAAGACATAGTTTCAGATGTCAGTAGAATTACATATCATTCTACATTTACTGTATTTCTGCAGCTTTTCACAGGTATGCAGAACAACAGTAGCTGGCTCATCATTTATTAAGAACAAAACTCTTATTTAAAATTTTTACAAACACATTTGAAAGATGAGTACCATACAGCTGCTTTCCTTCTTGTAAACTTGATTCTTGTTCTGGTATGCAGAAGTATGGAAGGGGAAAAGAAGAAAGAGAGGAAAGAAATATAGAAGTTTGAGATGTGGGAATATAACATGTAACACAGAGGAGAAAAAAAGTGCAAGTAATCAAACCCCACAGATTTCTTAAGAAATGAGAAAATACCCTACTGTTAGAGGTATTGTGCTTGTGTTGAATGTAATTCTCTGCCAAAAGTGATCACAATTTGTATTTTTTCCTCAATGCTAGCTGCGATTAAATAATTCTAAACTGGAATACATTCTATATCAGACAGGTGCTTGCAGTTTTGCAGTCAAGGTTCATCAGAGTCAGCAGAGTCGTAGCACTGCTCCCATTTTGAACTAGCACAGTATGATATTTATTTATTGTCATAAATCAATGAAATATAGCTTTTTATTTTTAATCCAATGTTAAGTAACATCATTCTTTTCCATAAGATCTTGTAGCTGAAAAAAACCACAATACTTCCTCAAAACATACATAGGGTTTTAATGCCTTTGTTCAGTCTACTGGCAAGATTTGGGACCAGAGTACTCTGGAAAATATAACAAATCTGAAAAAAACCTGTTAAGTTAGAGGCAGCTAAAAGTACTTTGCAATCTTAGTGAAATCCAGGAAATACAAGTTTATGTCATCTTCATTTAAAGGGAATTTTACCTTTCCAAAACAGATTCAGAACTAAGGTTCAGATTTTCTCCTGGATATTTAGTTCTTTATAAGTACAAGCAAATTGGAAAACCTAGACCTCAAAGTTTTGTTACCTAGGAGGAGAAAAAGAAAGCGTAACATCCCAAACCTCTATATTTTCAACCCTGTTGAAGGAAAGAACAGCCCAGAAGTTCTGAGGAATCTTGTCCTTACCATTTCACCTGCTATCTTATCTACCTCTGAGCTACTTACTCTGATTCTTTCTAGTTAATTAGTTGATGAGCACTTTAGAATTAAGAAGGAGAGCAATAGGTACTTCTGGAGCGTGATTCATTTGACCTATTTTAGATTAATCACACCCTCAAATTCTCATTCTTCTCTACTGTCAGTAAGGGAAGACTAATTCAGATGTAGCTCAATAACTGTAGATAAATAAAGTTATGAAAGATGAATTGCAGTTTTTGTGGGTTTTTTTTTGCACGGTTTTTGCAGGAACCAGCTTTTTGCACACTGGCCATTGTTTTTCCCAACTTTTTTGGCTTCCATGTCTCTTATTCATGTTACAGGTGTTAATGATTCTGATCCAAGTTTATTCTGGAGTCACCATCGTTAATTTATTCAGTAAATCTTTCCCATTTCAGCAGAATCATGATGTGGAGGTGGTGAATCTTTCTTCCATGTAAGAAATATGATTTCTATTTGCACAGCTGTTGTTCCCTCTTCCATGTATTTGCAGCTGGGAACTGTTTTTTCACTCACAAAATTGAGTGTCTGTGTAAGGTTTATAGTTTTCTATGCTTTACTTAAACATGAATCTATTTGGCTTTTCTTTTGAATTCCTATGGCCAAATGGATGGCACCAGTAGCAATAAAGTATGTTGCAGGTTTAAAATCAGAATCTGACATTACCCTGTACATTGGCGTCCAAAAAGCCCTGTATGCTGAAATGCTTTACTGAAATGACTCACAGAAAAGGAAAGGGATGGTCTCTAGATTACATGGACATCTTCCTAAAATCAAAATAAATTAACATGTTTATATGACTGATGGAACTGTTATTATTTCAGTTAATGAAATACTAAGGGATGAATAAAAACAAATTAATTTAAGGATTAAACTCTATATAAGGTATCTGTACCTTACATAGTGTCAATATTCAGTATACGTTTTTATTTGGTGAGTTGAAGTAATTCATGATCCTATTAAACCTAACTTCTTACTACAACTAAGACAGTTCTTGTATGTTCATTAAATAGCAATGCATTCTGAAGTAGCTGTTAATCCCTGGTAAATACATTTAAGAATCAACTGGCATTTCATAAACACACAGTGACAATCCTATTAAGTCTAAGCAAATATTTATTTTAGATACTTGAGGTCTGTCCTGTTATATCACACCCACTGTAGTATGTGCCACTTTTGCTGGTAAGGTGAGATTTGTCTGCAGGAGTATACTTGCCACTCATCTCAACTTCATCACCAGAGCCAGCTGCTGAAAACATTGCACATGCTGGCAAAGATGTCTCCTTCTAACCTTTCTGCACTGTGTTCCTGAAAGAGATAAGCTAAACTAAGTATATATTCACATAGATAAGTGAATGTCAGAGTTTTCTGCCAAACAGCTGTGTGAACTGGAGGTTGTAATTTTTTCCACACTTCTAGATGACATAACTTTGCCAGCAGTACTTCACAATATAGATCTGGTCTCACAAACTGCTATTCAGCATGAGTGTTATTAATAGTGAGCATAGTCTGTTTTCTTACAAGGCTGATACAGATAAAGATTGAACTGCATTTTTTGGCAAACTGAACAGGATTGTAGAACCTGTTACATACCTTCTCATGTTCAGAGTAACCCTAATAACAACTATTTAACTCTGTAAGGGATCCTCAGAACTATCTCAGCGACTAAGTTTATGTCAAAGGTATTTTGCTTTTGTGTTTATTCTTTCAACTTTGTTAACTTATAAACAAATGATGGAGTAAACATCTCATCTGGATTTTATTTTTGGTTTTCCCCTAAAGGTAGTCAGTTTCCTTTGGGAAATTTGACTATGTTCTTCTGATGGTTTAGTTTACTTTTTTCATTCACAACACATTTCCTTTTAAAATAAAAACAAAAGGAATAATTAACTGCTTTCACAGAGGAAGATGTAGAATATATTTATAAAACAAATAAACACCATCCATTTTATAATTGAAAATCCCGAGATTTTTGTGAAACCCTTAAGTAGACAGTTTTTAATGACTATATATTTCTATTTGTAATTATATGTAATTCAGATTAAGATCCTATTATACTAATTTATACTTTGCTATTCACAATTAAATTTATAGTTCACAAAATATTCCAAGTTTAGCTAGTTTACAGAATGGGAAGGCAAAAGTGTGCATTACTGGAAGTAGTATCAAACTTCCTTTAATTTAAGCTTTATGCAGCTTTTCATATCTGTATATTTTGTCTTGTACTATTATGCATCAATAGAGTCCATAATGACCAATTTAGTAATTGCATCAGAAATGTTTGTGATTTGGGCTTCAGACTCAAGTAAACTCAGCTTTTTGATAGCTAAGTTTTTTTATTTCCTTTAATAGAAAATAATCAGAAAACTCCATTCTAAGAAATGTAAGAATGAAATATTATGATTTTTGTATTGCTTAAAGTAAAAAGAATAGATCAGATTTTGAAAAGGTAGGAAGTTCAGCTTAAAACAGTAATTTAATAATAATAGTGAACATATGAAAAAAACCCCAAACTATTGAAAGGGTAGCCAAATATTCTACTGGGCATTTTAAATTTTTAATTGTATACTTCCAGTAACATTTCATAATCCTGGTCCCATCTGTCTTTTGCTATATCACTATTCTAGAATAGACTGTAAAATGTTGCTCCTGTAAAATGTATCTTGTCTGGAGAAATCATGCAGTTCTTTACATATGCATTTGATTTTATGAAACTAAACTCTTAATAAGGAATAATTTTAAATTTTTTTGGTGTAGATATTTTAATATCTTTTATTAAACTGAACTAAACTAGTACTTAAAAATAGCTCCCTGACATTCAGAATAATGGATATGAAAGCAAGAGTAATAAAAATTTCTGGGAAGGTGCAGTGTAAGCACTGATTCATCAACCACCACACTGATTTAAACATTTTCTTTAGTATGTAAGATATTAATCTGTAGGAATTCAAAAACATATCAAAACAATGCTATCTAAGTAAGGGTTGAGATGTGGAAGTTACTATGAGGTAGCAAAGTACTATTTGTTATGCAGCCTAAGGCAACTTTATTGCATGCATGCCCTTCACTTATACCAGCTGAAGGTAATTCAATCATACGCATATATGTGACATCTGAGTCACCTTGTGGAATTTTCTGTCGCTCCAGTGATTGCCCAAAGACTTTAGGACAATTATACCCCTGTGCAATTAAGGGTCTAAAGAAAACAATGCAAGAAAATAAAAAGACACTTTTCCATCAAACCTGGGTGGACTTTTGTTCCATGAATTTGTCTAATTGTGTTATGGACCCTTGGCATCCACAATGATCCATCTCCACAGCTTACTTAGGTGTGTATACAAACATAGTGCTGTTGACTGAAACCTGCCACTTGATAATTTCATTGACAGTGCCTAGTTCTTACTTTAGAAGAAACAGTAAATAATTATTTCCTATTAGTCTTCTCTGTGACCATCACAGTTCAAAAATCTTTTCACATTTTCCCTTTGTTGTGTTTTCTCCAAGCTAAACTATCTTAGTCTATTTAATCTCTTCTCTTATGAAAGCCTTTTCATAACTTTGATCAACTTTGCTGCCCTTTTTTATCTTTTCAGTTCTATTATAATCTTTTGAACATGGCATAAGCAGAACTGCATACAAGAACCCTAGACATTGCAGCTGTGAATTTAAAGAGAGTAATGTTTTGTGATTTAGTCTGTATTCTTTTTCCAAGATTTCTTCTTACTCAGACTGATGTCTTGATGAGCTATAGGCTGACATCTTCATTTAACTGTCCAAAATAATATGAAAATCTGTTTTAGAGTCCATAGTTTGTGTATTGAGAATTGTTACTGTTTTTCATCACATACCTGCAGCTTTTCACAATTGCTCTCAGATTTTACTACTCGCATTTGTTTTGTACCAAAGCTAATGTAAGTGATAGTGTTAGAACACTCCAATTTAATATCTAGATTCTTTATGGTCTGCCAATTTGTTAGGAGTCATTCTATCCATTTTCACTAATATTTATTCTATTAATCATTCCTTTACAGACAGTTTTTATGACTCATTCTTATCCCTAAAATAACTGCATTATAGGAATCTCCCTTTTCTCCTTTTTTTTTTTTTTCCCCAAAACTTTTTGTGATCTTATCTTCCTTCAGTATTGTATTACATGCTGATTTTCTGCCAGCTCTGCTGATTCTCTGACAGGCTCTCAGTTTTCTCTGATATTTTTGGTAAAAATTCTCCTCATTACTTGCTGTGTCATGAACAAATAATCTTAAAAACCCTTTGCATCCTTCCCTACAATATTGTAGCATTTTATTTGTTTGTCTTCATGCATTTTTCTGTTGTTATTTTACACACAATTCCCACTTTTTTAAGAGTATCTTTTTACTTCCACTTCTTTAATCTGCTGTTTCACCATGCTAGCTATTTTTCTACCCTTTAAAAGTGGTTTTGATGAGTGGTATACAGCTACTACAAACTCCCAATATAGTATCTTTATGCAGTCTGTCATGTTATCTGCAAGAATTTAGTCTTTTAGTTGTCCCTTTCAATTTCCTTTTAAAAAGCTTTGTGATGTTCAGTTAGTTGCCATTTTTTAAGTTAGATTTTACTATAGTAAATCTTTTTTCTACCTTCTTTTACACAGACATTGAATTTGAGTGCTTTATGGTGAGCATTACAGTGTAGCACATAGATAATTGTATTTTCAAGATGGCCTGTTGAATACTAAAAAGTAAAACAAGTAAGCAATGTTTGTCCTCTTATGAACTTTTCCACTAGTTCAATGTACTTCATCATTCCTATATAATTTGGCACTATAATTACACTGGGTTCCACTGGGTATTTTCTTTCTGCTGCCTCTTTGAGGTATCTGTTACATCATATTTCTCACTTAGAACCAGCTGCTGCAGTTCTTATTTTTTAGACTTAAAAACTATATAGAATCAAGTTAATACCGGGTTTTTGTCTGGTTACCAGTTTTTATGTGCCCTGTTCAATTGGGATTTTATTTGCTGAAGTTCTCCTTTGCTATTCCCTCTCCAAATATGGTTATATTTAACTTTTTTTTTTTTCTGAGTATACAGTTTGTGATTTCACTCTAGCTGACAAGTTATCTGAGATTACGTGCTTGTCACTTGCCTTTAATTTAAAAATACTCTCTTGTAACCAACTCAAATGTCACCATCCTTTTTCTCTGCTAGCTTGCGTGATGCCTACCCTTCTTGGATGTGTTCCATTCATTACAAACATTTCCTTGGTTACTAATTAAAACATACTCACCTCTTATCTAAGTCAATTTTGAGTCAAAAAAAAAGCATATGAACTGTAGTGTCTAAAATCAGAAAGTAAAACCGAATCTTTGCACAAATGTGGAAATGTTTCAGAAATGTGATGTCATTTCCAATTCTTTCCTAAGCCGTAACAGAAAGATGGAGGAAAAAAGAAAAAAATAGAAGACACATTTATTCCAAATCAATTCTAGAGAGATCTGTAGCTGTCTCATTTTATCTTTCGCTTGTAATTCTGTTGACTCTAGTCTGCCTCTTCATAATGAATTTTTATGAAAAAGAGACTTGATAGTTATACCTATTACTAACATTCAAGACAAAATGCAATGTTTTGCTGCCTTTTTCTGGGAAAAAACCTTCACATTATGTTAGCATTCTACTATGACTGCTACCAATTTCCTATTTTCAGTTCCTTCTGATTTTTATTCTTACATTTCCTGGGAGTTATGGCAAATAAGAATAATGTTTTTAAGTACATGTAGTAGCATTGTCCATTTTTTACATGATACACTAGTAGTAACGCATATAAAAGACAATAATGACATTTGTATTGTTCCTTTGTTATACAATTTACCAAATGCCTATGTTAGGCTCAGTCCTTACCCTGTTGTTATTTTTACTTTCCCCACCCTTGGAAAAATACTTTAGAGATCTTTCACAAGTTATTGTTGCAGAATTCCACTCAGGAATGGAATAATCCATTATTATTACTCATTTTCTCATTCTAGCTCAATTCTTAATGTTTTTGTCTTTCTCTACACTGGAGCAGCTGTGGAAATATGTCCAAATTAACATTACAGGTCAATTAGTCAAATAACTTTAAATGTCTTTACAGATTTCTTTATTTGGGTTTAAAATATAGTTACTCTGGCTGAGCTGAAATCAGTTCCAAGGTAAGTAAGAGCAAAGTGAATCAGGAGCATTTTAGTTCTGAATAGAAATAAGAATAAAAATCAGGCAAAGAATGAGTACAACAATAAGAACACAAGAATATCCACATAGTGATTTAATGCAAGTGAACAAATCTTTGTTAAATTCACCTGCTTAACAGATAAGGATTAATTTTCCAGGGTTTTTCAGTGTACCCTCAGAAATACATGTGATCTTATATGATCTGGCAATAATCAGTGCACTGTGGAGGTTTTTCATCAAAGCAATACCTTAGGCTGCTTGCCCACTCTATGTCCACTCTTGCTTTATGGACTGTTGTGGGACCCACTTGGGTTGCAATGGCTCCTAATGCAGCTGCCATAGCTTCATGGGGTTTGCTGCCACTTCATGACTGAATCTAGTAAAGGGAGATTCAGAAAACATGAAAAAATCTTAATGGTAATCCATTTTTATTCACTGCTGCTCAGATCCTATCCGGTAACACCCTCATAGCCTGACTTTGTGCAAATAAACCATAGGGACTCTGACTGCAAGGGTTCTCTGACCCCAAAACTGAGTGCTATGGTCTGGCCACAGCCATACTTGTAGTTTCTTTTACCCGCAGCACAGAAAAGTCATCTGCTTTTGTAATTATGGAGGCTCTTTTTCACACAGAATTTTTGTGAAGGTTTAAGGTGAGATCCAAGAATAGCATTACACTAAGCAGAAGGCCATGATTCCTGACCATGCTGACTTCTGAATCATGTCTGAAACGGTCTGACAGAACAATAGCTGGCCCAGGCCAAAGGTGTGTCCAGTATCATTCCAGATGCATGGATACGGTCGATTGAGAACTTGCTGAATGACAGAGCTCAGAGGATTGTGATCAGCTGTGCAGAGTTTAGTTGGAGGCCAGCAGTGTTTCCCAGGGTTCAGTGCTGTGTCCAGTCTTGTTCAACATCTTCATCAGTGACCCAGATGAAGGGAAGGAGTGTACCGTCAAGGGACCCAGATGAAGGAGTGGAGTGTAACCTCAGCAAATTTGCTAATGATACAAAACTAGGAGTGGCTAACACTAGAAGGTGGTGCTGCCAGTTAGCAAGACCTGGATAGGCTGGAGAGTTAGGTTGAAGGAAACCTAATGAAGTTCAACAAGGGCAAGTGTAGAGTCCTGCAGCTAGGGAAGAATAATCCCAGGCACCAGTACAGGTTGACCTGCTGGAAAGCAGCTACATGGAGAAGGACCTGGAAGTCCTGGTGGACAACAGGTTAACCAAGAGCCAGCATCATGGTCTTGTGGCCAAGCAGACCAATAGTATCCTGGCGTGCCTTAAGAAGTGTGTGACCAGCAGGTCGAGGGAAGTCCTCCCCCCCTCTACTCTGTCCTAGTGAGGCCATATCTGGCATACTGTGTCCAGTTGTGGGCTCTCCAGTTCAAGAGAGACAGGGAACTACTGGAGAGAGTCCAACAGAGGGCTACAAAGGTGATTAGGGAACTGGAGCATCTGCCTTATGAGGAAAGGCTGAGAGACCTGGGCCTGTTTAACGTGAAGACTGAGAGGGGATTTTATCTCCCCTGGATCTAAATATATCTCAAGGGTGGGCGTCAAGAAGATGTGTCCAGTCACTTTTCAGTGGTGCCTAGTGACAAAACAAGGAGCAATAAGCACAAACTGGAACACAGAAAGTTCCAAATAAACATAAGGAAAAACTTCTTTACTTTGAGGATGACAGAGCACTAAAACAGACTGCCCAGAGAGGTTGTGGAGTTTCCTCTGGAGAATTTCCAAACCTGCCTGGATGCATTCTTGTGCAATCTGCTCTAGGTGAACCTGCTTTGTCAGGGAGGTGGACTAGATAATCTCCAGAGGTCCCTTCCAAACCCTAACTGTGATTCTGTGACATTATAAGTAGAGTAGTTACATGATATAGACAGTTTCCTGCTGGAAGGAAGGAATCAGCATTTCAAGGTCCACGGTGTGTCACTCACATATTCTTGGACAAGGCTAGAAGCCTCTCAGTTTACCTGAGATGTTTGTATTTTTTTTCTTGGATTCTCATTCAATTACAGTATAAAATTATTTTTAATTCCTTCATCTGGAACCTTAGGAAAAGCAAACTTCTTTCCATTTCATTTCAAGAAAGGGTTACAATAAAACCTGAAACTTGTGGGATATTTGACCCAGTTGTGTCCTGTTAATAGCTGGCTTTCTGATTCGAACAAGCAATGCTATCAATCCTGTATTCAGGATTTCCTTACTGAAAAAAACAAAACAGGTCTGAATGTAAAGTTATGGTACACTGCACTGTCAGGTTGAACAGCTCAAAGGTACACAAGGATACCTGCAACTCTGTTCAGCTGAGCTTGAATTCCACCCTGATACATGCTGAGAATTAGCATTATATGCTTTATTTTCAGTGTCAACTGCCAGCCGTGTAACTTTTCAAGCATATCCTACCATTTGTTCTATCCAGCAGAAAGAGTTTCAATTCCAAAGTAGATCTTCCAGCTATTTTGTAAGAATAGTGTGCAAGGAAAGTGAATTTGGGCAAATAATATAAATAAAAATTGACAGTAGTGTTATATGGAAGGAAAAAAAATTACTCCCATTTCCCTGTAAAATGCATGAGGATGTCTTTCTAGTGAAAAGACAAAGATACAGCACATTCATTTTTTTAAGTCCTGTACACTAAAGTCAATAGAATTTAGATCTTACCTATCCTTAATCACATTTCCAGATGCTTCTTATCACAGACTGTGAGAACCAACAACCCCATTCATTTACATATTGACATGACCAAACTGTGAGACTGTGAGACCTGCTTGTGCTCAACTGCTTACTAGGACAAAATCCAGGATGGACCCCCACACCTCTATTGAATTCATTTTTATCTCATTGCACCCTGGTTTCCATTAAAGAATGGGAATTAGGTATGTGGACAGGGAGCCAAAGGCAATATGTACATCCCAGTAGATGCACACCACACATATTTAATGTAGCCATGGAGGTGTTAATGACAGGCTCAGCTTCCTGACCCTTACACAGTTGTGGCAGTTTCTATTTACTGCTGTTTAGCTTCTGGTTTTGTTTACTTTTATTATTATTCTTGGCTTTGATTACCTCCTCAGTATAGGAGAATCTGACTGGAGCCCCTGTTTATTTCTTGTGATGTGTCTTTTCCATGAAATGACAGCCATCAACTGAGAACATTTTATTTCTAGTCTTGAGAGCTTCACACTTGTGAGAGTGGCCTAGAGGGACACAGCTGTCTCATTGTGCAGTGAACAGAGAATTATCCTCAGATGCATCCTGCTCAGCAAAGCCTTAAATATTGTGGCCAGGTTCTTGAACTGGCATTGAAAGTAAATAGAGAATCAGTGGAAAATATACATTGTTGATATGATCTGTTGTGGTAGCTTGTCCTTTTAAACAACTAATTTTCTTGTTCTGTGCCTATTATGCATGCGTCCTCAACTCTGATTTCTAAATAATGCTAATTACAATGGTATGAACAGTAATGAACAGTAAGGGACAGGAAGAGATTATCACAATAATAGTTTCTTCAAATCCAACTCAAAGGAAAAAGAAAAGACTATATTTATTGAGGTAAAAATGGGGAATTCCTGTTCCTTTTTCTGTATGTCTAATGAGAACTTGAGACTGTACTACACGAGTAAACATACAGTATAAATTTCAGGAAACAGAAAACATTCCCATGATATACATATTCAAAGGGTTCTTTTTTCTGCCATGATCACATCCTTCTTCATCTGGCTGGCCTTGAATCAGCTAATTTTCACCCTTTAGATTTTGAGACACCCTTGTGGTGTCATTACTTCAGAAGCATACATATGGCTAGAGTCCATCAGTTTGTGGCTCACAGCAGTTAGACTTCCACTGTCTTTGTAATGCATGTGGCAAGCCTGTAACTTGTTCTCCCAGCTTGCATGGGGACAGTTGTGTCCCCACTGTGCAGAATTTGCATCCTAGAAGTGTCTTCTGTGACCACCTTGCTTTGGCAGTGGAAGCAGCTAGCTCCTAGGAAGGACAATTTCTAGGAATGCATTAATGTGTTTAAAATGAGAAGGAAACCTTTAACATTAAAGGGAAGGATAAAAATGTAGGCAACTGTCCATGACAAGTGTTATCTCCTGATGAGCACATAGTCTGTCACGGTCTCTCCAATGTTAGAAAGTTACTTTCCATGAAAGAAGTTTCACAGTTTTAACTGGTCTGAATCCTGGTTCCATCAATACAATACATTCCACTTTCTGCAGCTGGAGATTTTCAAGAAGAAAAGGCTCATGTGGTCCTGCAGCAAGCCAGTTCAAGAAGGTGAACTGACGCAAAACTATTTAGTTTTATTTTTCTACTCTTTTATCCACTTGAACCTACTCACTATAACATTAACACAGGGTAGAAACACATTCAGAGTGAGCATCAGGCAGGACTAATCTTAGCTTTACATATTGTGGAACCAGAGCCTAAAGAAAGGAGAAGCTTGTTTCTGTCAGAACCACGTCTTCTCTAATGATGTTTGCTAGCCCAAAAGGTTGGGAGTTGCTTAAAGCAAAACAAAAATATGGCAACTGTCATGGGTTTTTTAGACATCTGGGTAAAAATCTTACATTTGATCAAATGAAGAAGTGGACACTTACTTTAGCCCATTGCAGTTTATGCAGTTTTCTGGAACTGGACACATCCTAGCATAGAAATTTTTATTTACATTTTCACAGATGCTGCAAAATAATAATAAAAAGGTCTTTGTTCATCTCCTAAAAAAATCACATCCTTTGAATAAGAGTTCCTGCTGCATGACTGTCTCAAATGATTTACAATATTTGTTCCTACGATTTTATCCTATTTTATTTTAACTTTTAATGTAGCTACTTGTTTTGCATGCAGCGTGAATGAATACCTGTAGGTCTTAAATTTTAAGCAGTAAGTTAGGTTTTCAAATTCCTAAACCAGAATTACAACAAGATGGAAGCTATTCTTTTGTAAACTATGAGGCATCAAACTCTTAAAATTAATGCATTCATATCACATTGTATTTTGAAGGAGACATCATAATTATCAATCATATTTACAGATAAGATCCTAGAAGTTTCAATATTATTCATTTTCTATTGTTTTATATTTGTATTACAGGCCTAATCGGATTACAAGTCCCATTTTACTAGTAACTACCCAAGCAAATGTGTACTTTCATCATCCTGGACCAAGCAAATGGTGTAGATTTCTGTTCTGTTTTCTTCTGAGTAAGGATTTTATACTCTCCCATCTTAAATAGGATGTTAGAAGAAGGATATAAAAAAATAGTGCCTTTTACTTGCAAATCATGAATGGCTACTATGAAATTATTCCTTTCCCAACAGAAAGTTCAGACTTGTACGACAGACAAACAAATTTAAAATAATTTTAAAGATTCCAACATCTACAGCAGTCAGATTTTGAAAATGTAATATAAGTGCAGATACAATGCACTTACTTGAATCTGTTAAAAATTCCAAGGTGCTAGTAGTAAACTTTAACATTATTTTTATTTAATTAGTCTAGATTAAGAAGGCAGTAATTCACTTCTAGAGCATGAGAATTCTTAACCTCTCTATTATGAGAGGATATACTTTATGAAGGAATTATGAATTGAAATATACATTGGAAAGAACTTATAGTTCCAATGAGAGTGCAAGACTGAATTTTTCCCCTTAGCAGAACAAGAAGAAAAAAATCAGGCATGAGGAGTGCCAGTACTTACATGTGTTTAAATTCTTCCCACACCTCCAGTTGACTGACGCCTTCAATAAGCTGTTAATGATCCACTCCATTTGCTTTAAATGAGCCTTAAATTTTCAGATCTGGTGTAGTTTTGTAGGAATTGGGAATTAAGTATATTTAATTGCCTTTTTTCAGTTTTTGTTTTTGTTTTTGTAATTTATCATTCAAAGGAACAGTATGCTTTGGAATTGTAATAAAATTTCTCACTAGTCTTTGATATGAGTTCTAGATGCGAAACAGTGTACTAGTTATAATGAATCTGTAGCCTTACTCAAGTTACATTGTGAGCTTTAGGTTCTAGTTATTTATAAAATAAGAGCTTTTCTCGTGCTAGCTTTCAGTGTTTTAAAGCAGTAACTTAGCAGTTATCTTGGATAGGGCTGTGAACACGTTGAAAATCAAAGGTGACTCTCATTCTGTTCATGAGATGGGTTGGTACTGCATTTTTATTAGTGTATTTACTTTCCTTATACTTTGATAGTTTTATTCCCTGGGGCACAGAGCTGAGAAATACAGACTGTAACTATCATGCCAGATAAGGAAAACAACATAGGGAATGATGCAAAATATATTGTCTTTGACAGTGAACAAGCAGAGACTGGCTTGTGTAAAGAAATTTTTACAGTCTGGCTGTGATTGGCTATTCTCACCACAGTGATACCTGCTGAGGAGCTGTGTTATATTTAGTTGTATTGTAATAGAATTTCTTTCAAGAATTGAATTACGTATCTTTGGAGAAGTGATGGCACTGGCAACCATGGCTGTTAGTATGCAGTCGACATTTTATATTCAGGCATGAACATCTATATTGGTGCCAGACACCAGCTAATATTGACGAGAAGACAGGGAAGTGGGGATCTGGACATCAAAATGCCTATCGGCGTAAGACTGTATTGTTTCAAAATGCATAGTAAGTGATCTTTCCCCTGGAGGAATGAATAAAAACTTAGAAGATATGATAAGTAACAAGCTATTTTACTTCCATTCATGTTGGACATTCATATGAAGTACTCTTCATGATACAAAATCTGAACTCAGTCTTTTGGTGCAGGCTTATTAATAGTATAGACCCTGAATCCATATGCAGTCAGCTTTTCACAAGCATATATGCTAGATCATATTTGCATAAGGTGGAGTGTATGTGTGTAATATAGGGAATGGTACTGCGTATGATCTCCAGTCTTCAGCAGAGAACAGATCCCCTGTGCCAGTCTTCATAACCTCTGCTGTCTGTACCTCCTTTCAGAAGGAGGATAGCTATGGATTGCACTTATCTGGTAGACCACACTTCAGCCACTGCACTTTGGAGGGAAGGGAGTATGCCATTAGCTGAGTTAAAATGAAATACGATATCTGGTATAAAGTAGTGACTGTGCTCTCTGTGACCTCATCCCTTCAAGGCAGCAGCTAATCAGCGTTATCTGGTGGGGTCTTTCTATTATGTCCCCTCTCTTACAATTCCTATCTGCTCAACAAATGACATATGATCTTTCATCTGTCTTTGTGCCTTCAATAAGCATAAAGTCTGATGGGGGGGGGGGGGGGACGGAGGGGAAGGAGACTAACCTTTTCAGCTCTATTAAAGAGAGAACAATTTGTTTTTGTAATTAGAACTCAGCAGTGATCTCTGTTTATTTCACTAATACTCAGCTCAGTGTAAACAGAACTCAATTTTGACAACTGTTTAGCTCATGGCACAGTTTTAAAGTATTAAAGGATAATGGAAGACTTATTAGATTAGCTTTTGCCATGATCTTTTAGTGTCCCAGATAATTATTATTTGTGATACAGCTGAAACGTTTAGGCTTGTATTATTATGATGCATGCATTTCTGTGTAATAATTTATGTACTGGTGATGGGCACTAAAATATGCATTAGGAAGTATACATTTAGTCAGACTGCACAGATATTAATGGTATTTTCAAGTGGCTCAAACTGTACTTTTTGTATTCTTTTATTTCCTTTCCATCATAAAAGTTCTTAGTTCCTGGCTTTTCTTTTTAAAACAAATCACTCCTCCTCTTCATCATTATTACTCATAATCACTCTTAGTAATACTTATGTGACTTATATCACACTCCTTTGATCCAATCATTACATTGGTCCTCCAGCAATTTACTTTTAACATTCTCTCTGTTTCATGTGTTTTGGTGTTTTTGCATATTTTTTCTTGCACTATCAATCACCTCTTCTATCTTTCTTATTTAGTATTTTAGATCATTCCTACCAGTTACATACTATTTTTCACCTTGATATTTGATTTTTCCTCTTATTATCTGTTAATTATGTTATGTTGCTTCTTTCTCTGATCTTACAATTAGCTCTTTACCTTTTGATCTTCAACTTTTGAGTTGAAGTTTGCAACTTCTTGGCACTTCTCTATAGATTAGGGCAATACATTTGAAGGTGATTCTATGATCATCCTGAACATCCAGCCTAAATTACTGGAATATATGAGCAAGAAAAAAAATGTATGGACTTTTCACATTTGAATAATTGCACTTTCTCTTAAGGTGCATCGAGAAAGGGAGTCTATGTCAGTGACTAAGTGGGTACATTTAACAAAACATGAGTAGTAGTCCATGAGTGAAATACAGTTGTATTTTCATCTCGGTCTCTAAATGAACATTGGTGGCTCATGTAATGAAAGCACAAAGATTGCTCAGGGCAAAGAGAGCTCTGCCAAGGTTAATGGCCCAAAATCCTTCCTGCCTTAAACACCTTTTAATGTGGAGGGTTTTTTTTCAGATTATTTTTTGAATTTGCTCTTCAAAACAAGAGTCCAACAGGAAAAAAGTGTAATAGCAACTGCATTCTGTGATCCATCTCACTGTTTATCTCTTTTATATTAATCTCTATGCTGCACTCATTCTAGTGTGCTACCATCCAGCGGGATGTTTTGTTGCTAATTTTGTTCATGTTAGTTATTTTGTGGTTATTATTAATATTATTGTTTGTTCAGGCAAAATGTAGTAACTTAACTTTCAGCCATATTTTCAATTTGTAAATGAAAGGCATATATCTATTTGTGAAGAAATCAGGCTTGTCAAATGGGTATAACACAGAAGAGATCACTATCATCACTATGTAATATAGGAATAAAAAAGGATTATGAATAGATGCATGTGCCTTGCATATATGCTGCCAAGTTATCATGAAAAGAGTAGGTACTTCTGTGAAAGCCAACCCTTTCCCACATTGATTTATTGTATTAAATATTCTTATTCATTCTGTTGATACTCATCACAGCAGTATCTGTGTACCTCCCAGTGGTGTATTAAGCTCTTGACTTAAGATCTCTCATTTTCTCTCCAGAAGGCAAAACCAGCTGAGTGCCTCAAATTTAAATGAATGCATTTTTGGTAGCCTACATCCCAAAAGACTTCAATGCTAGTTAAAATTTGTAATTCTAGTTGAACTATGAAATGCCATATTGAGAACTATGACCGTTCATCTGAGAAGTGAAGAGCTGGGCAAGGGCAGCTCACTTTCTGCTTGGCCGAGACAATTTTGTAGCCAACCAACAAAAAGGGAAAATATTATTTATAGGTTGTGTTTTGTCACAAATTCGTACTAACAAAAATCTGAAAGTTAAGATACATGATTTATATAATCATAGAAACATAGAGAGGTTTGTGTTGAAAGGGACCTTTAAAAATTCTCTAGCCCAACCCCCATACCACCCTCACTGTAAGAGATTTGTTCCTTATATCTAATCTAAACCTATCCTCTTTCTGTTTAAAACCACTGTCCCTTTTTCTACCACTACAGACTCTGGTAAAAAGTCTCTCACTATCTTTCTTATAAGCCTCTTATATATACTGATAGGCTGCAATAAGGTGTCCCCAGAACCTTCTTTTCTCCTGGATGAACAAACCCAATTCTCTCAGCTTTTCTTCATAGGAGCGGTGTCCCCGCCCTTCAACCCTTTTTGTGGTCCTCCTCTAGCCCTAGCTAACAGATCTACAACTTTCTTGTGCTGAGGACCCCATAGCTGGATGCAGTACTCCAAGTGGGGTCTCATGAGAGTGGAGCAGAAGGGCAGAACTACCTCCTTCAACCTACAGGCCACACGTCTTTTGATGCAGCCCAGGATATGGTTGGTTTTCTGGGCTTCAAGCTCTCACATTGCCACATTACAATCAAGTTTTTATCCACCAGTATCCCTAATCCTTCTCTGCAGGGTTGCTCTCAACAGATCAATCTGTTGGTCTGTATTCATATTGGGGGTTGCCTAACCCATGTGCAGGCCTTGCACTTGGCCTTGTTGAACTTCATGAGGTTAACAACTCTTATATCTTGGTTTTGGTAGTAAAACAAGAGAGAGAGCTTACTAAAAAAAGGATTTTAGTTTCTATATTAAGAATTCAACCTGAATTTCCCTCTGAAAGAGCCTTTCTTTTTCCTTTTGCATAGGTAGGGAGCATAAAAAGGTTAACTTCTTAATTTACATATCTAAGGAATATCTTCTTCACAGTAAAAAGATTATTTTATTATTTATAGGAGTACAATTTCAGCCCCAAGAGACCACAGTATAGCTGTGAGAGCTTCACAATACTTCTGTGGGTCTTTTAGAAGCATTTAATCTGCTGAACTAGTAAATATTCCTTCATGAGCTGATCTTGTCCAAGTATCTCCCTGGTGGAGGTAGCATCATTTTCCGGGGATAGAAGTAAAGCTGTCTGCTACATGCAAGTTGTCAGATTTTCAGTCCATATCATATGAATTATATCATCTAATATAGATGATATATCATCTACTCGTGATATATAGAAAGCACCTGAAAGTACACTAATAGCTATGCTGTTCACCACAAGTGCAGGTTCTAGCTGTGGAGGATAGATTTTATTATTGCTTATTTCTGACAAAAAGGTCTGGCACATTTTTCCTAGATCAAACAACCAGACAGATCTCATGGTTTAAATATTAAACAATGCAGAGATACAGGAGTATAAGAATAATGAATGTCTTGTCTTTCTCTTTAGATCAACCACCAGTGTACTGTCAAGTCTATGCTGTGACCCAAGTCCATGATGAATATTCAAAAATACTAAACTTAGTTAGATTTTTTTGTTAATTAACATCTTCCTGAGCTTGCTCAGGACTTAGATGATCGGATAATGAATGTCAGTTTGTCATAGTTGGTGAATCTCTTAGCATTTATTAGAATACTGTTTTTACAAAGAAAGAAAATATGACTTATTTGACTGTCTGTTCTAGTTAGGATCAGTACCAGCAAACTTGCAGTTGTCATTGATTGTCTTCCTAAGCTACAAAAGGCATAATTCAGATTTTTCTGATCACCATTTCCTTAGAGTATGATCCTCTTTTTTGGTGAATAGCTATGTTGAATTTTGGAACTTTTGGTATATGCACAGCTTGTGCTTATTTCTGAAGCATGTACAACAGTCTAGGAAGCCGCCTGAATATGAACTATGTTTTTAATAGAAGTTCTTTATGGTTATTTAGATCACTGACTATTCAGCTATGTATGGTAGGCATTGGATTGATTATGGAGTCCATCACTTTGATTGGTGACTTGAGGTGAGATATGACAGGCTTGGTAAATGCTGATGGAAATAAAACCCAAGGAAATCTCTAGAGCTGACGAATACTATGAGGTTTTCTGAAGTGTAGACTGCCAGTGGCTGAGGCTTACGTATAAAGATTTGCTATGTTTTCATCTGGTGACCAACCACCTTTTTTTCTGAAATGGACTATGGAATTTCTTAGACAGCCATATAAATATATATTTATTTTTATTTTATGAAAGCAGAAAATAATTAAAATGAAACATCAAAAAATAAAGCAAAAAAAAAAAAAAAAGAGTTGAAGATAATTCAGGAAAAATTTCACCATGTGAAATATCAATTTACCGGTGTGCATCATGTGGATATCCAAGAAACAAGACAAATCTTTCTTTTAGAGGCCTCTAGTGAACAGCAAGCTCAGTATAGAGAAGACTGGCAGATGGAAGAAGAAACAAAAAAATACTAGTGTATCTAATTGAGGCTTGCCAACTTTGTAAACAGCATATTTTAAAGCCAGGAAAATTTCCCTCTGCAAACATATGAGGACATTACTTTCTTCTAACAGCTACCGTGTCTTGGTAGAATCTTGAGTTGATGTTGTTTTTATACAGTAATCGTATCTTTACTGCTGCACGTGAAACATTACTTAACAGCAATTACAAAATCTCTCTTGTTAGTCAATAGTATGAAAAAATCTTGAATTTCATGTATAGAAAATATTATTTCATCTAACAAGTAATAATTGTTGTCTGCTCTTGTATTTTAAATCTCAGAAGAATTGATTTTGCATAAAATTAGTTCCCCGAAATTACCCTAACATTCATGTAAAGATTACATAAAATTTAACAGGTGGACATCCACTGTCACTAACAGTATTGTGCATTGCTCCTCCTGATGTCATGAGGTAATGTCCTGGTGATGTCTTGATGTCATGGTTCTCGTGATATTACTCATTTTAAGAAGATATAATTGTCCATCTTTTTCAGATCAGCATAGTGAGTAGTGGGGCCAATAACATAAAACTGCAAATTAAATCATTGTAGTAACTTACTATAGTACTCTATTTAGCAGAAGTCCTATCAGTAAATGCTGAAACTGAAGAAAGTTATATTATGCTTGGAAGAGGTCATGTGACGCTAACTGAGGAATATCGAATTTGCAGTGCAAAAATACAATATTGCATTACATTTTTGTTCATACAAAATATGGTGGTGTGCAAAAAATCTCTACCATAAGCCATAGCAGTTACATCAATCTCATGTAACAGAGCTTTTTGTATTTGTACTGAAGAAGCTGTTGTATATTTTCTTTTTTCTTTTATATTTTTATTCTGTTTTTTTTTGCTTTCCCTCTCTGATAATCTTATAAACTTCACTCCAAATTGCAGTCTGACTGCATCAGTTCCAAGAATCCCAATTTTCTAGGCACACAGGAGTGCACAGTAAGCAGCAAGAAACTACATGGCAGGTAGTTCTAAGCAGACTTCCAAGGTAATTTCAGCCTATACTGGGTGCAGGGTGCCTTTCAGTTTCTTCTCGTATTCTTTAGCATTTCCTGCCTGCTTCCATACTGCCTCTTCTGCTTTGATTCCTTTGCTAGGAGCAGGTGAGTATGGTGCGGAACAAAAAGAGTTTTCTGCAACTTCGATAATTTAAAAGTGAAACTATAAAGATAGTCCTTTCAAGCATATGCTGAAGAACTCCTTCATGGAAATATTACTTTTTCACAAAGAATAATTTTGCATTACAAAAGAAATTTTCTGTTACATATGCACATATTTATGGCTAACTTGACTGGGTACATTACAAAAGCTATCCATGTAATCTTTCATTATTAAAGCAGCTTCTAGCATTAGATACTCTAAAAAAATCAAATGCTTTTTATTACCTTATTACAAAGGGAGATTTGAAATTGCACATTGTTTTTTTTTTTGTTTTGTTGTTTTAATTTGAAAATTATTTTTAACCTTCTGCCTGGGAGGTAAAGCAGACATCTTTCAGAAGAGGAAAACGAAAATGAAATAATCTCATAATCTCTAACTATCCTACATATAATTTTACCCAAAGAATAGATATTAATCTTTTAGGGATTTTTAAATTCATATTTAGTTAAGAAACATTTTTTTTATTCGTCTGTGCCAAACCTACTTTAAGTTTGCAATGGCATAATTTCTCATTTACATTAAAACCTGCAGGTTAGAAGCTTCACTTTTATGACCCTCTTAAAGAACAAATGTTTTATAGATAAACTACAAATTTACATGTATCTTCTGTGCTAATTTTTAACTATTTGTCACCTCTTGTGAGACAAATAGTAGATAATGATTTTCCTCCAGTGGGAGCCATCAGATTACATGGTGTCTCACTAATAAATGGTAGTATCTTATTCAACTATAATGTAACAAATATGTGAGTGAAACTCCACATAAGTGTAAAAATTTCATGGAGCATACAGGCTGGAAAAATACTAAAATCAACAGCTTTTACACAAGTCTGTCAGAAAATATGGAAAATATACAGTAGTTGACTCAAATACCAAAAATAGAAAATAAAACAGTGGCAATTTAAAAGAAAAAAATCAAACATATTGTTAGTCCTCAGAATGCAAAAGTGAGGACTTACACATTGATAAACCCATGAGTAAAAGTTTGACCCTTATCATACTTATTTGGATTCGTCTTTTATAAATGAATTCAACATTTATGGAATAATTCCAGTTAATATATTTATGCAAGCCTGAAGATGGAACCCTCTAATTACAATTGGTTGTATTTTCAGCTACATTTGCTGTTCTTTGTTTATTTACATGTATCACATAAAATTATGTCCATTCCATTTCTGCATAGTATTGTCTTTTATAATTTTTATCTTCTGTTTTTTTCCTGGTGTTAGCTGAGATTTACTAGACTTTTAGTACTTTTTTCTCAGTTAACCCTGACCACTTTAAACATTTTTTTTTTTACAGATTAATTAGAATCCTTTATTTATCTTAATCAATGAACTCTTTGGGAATTCAGGGTAAAACAGGATCTTTTGTGTGCTTCTGCATGGAGGAACTTTTATATTTTAGTGGAGCTTTTGAACATCTGTCAGTGCAACATTTTTCTGTCTCTTTTAGGCTAAATGTCAAGTGTTAATTACTGAAACGAAGTATTGCAAGATGAGGAGTGTTTATCATGGATCCATGATTACTTTTGAGACATGTAGTGAGTTTATCTCAAATATATAAAAGTAAAGTTAACCTATTTTGAGTAAAGAAAACATAGACATATATTGAAAGGCTGTCAACCTTTATACAGAATGTTTTTTTTAAAGTGTCTGGGAGTTTTTCTGGTGAGTGTAGAGAAAGAATATCTCAGTTTAATTCCTTCTGCTTTAACTGGGTAAACTGGGAATTTCACTCTCCCTTTAAATATACCTAGCACAATAAGAGCCTTATGAACACATGCGTTTCCCAGACTTATTTTCAGGTGCTTCCATATGTTGTGAGAGCATACTTCAAGACCAGGAAAGAAACATATACAAATTAAAAAAAAAAAAAAAAAAAAAAAAGAGAGAAACGAATAAGAAAGAAAAATCTGCGGGGCATCAGTGTGAAAAAATGTTTAAGCTGCCTGTTATTAACTGCTCAACCTGTTTTATACTGGATTTTTACATAATTATGTTACAGAGGAGGGGAGAAAGAACAGATGTTGAATAAAGATTGAAAATAAGAAAATGAGGCTGTTAGAAAAAAAAAATAGTTGTTTTTGCTCTCAGCTAGACATTTTTTGGCAAGACTTTTAGACAGCAATCTATTTCTCAAATTCATTGCCCATTTCTACAAGATTAATGTAAAACAAAATGTTTCTTTTAAAGTCGGATCAGTTGAACAATTATACAGCTCCAATAACCCCCAAGTCAGTCTTTCAGAAAGCAGCTGAATGTTTCCTCAAGCAGTTTCATAAATTAGATTAAATGAATATGATATCAGGTCAGAAACCCTATAAGCTCTTTCCATGGGAAGTTGTTGGTAGTTTATGTAATTAGCTGTTTTTTTCATGCTTTGCAAATACATAAATAATCCATAGATGATATATTTTTCACTACCCTTATGGAATAAATGCCACTAAACTATACTTGTGTGCTTTTCTGTCCCCTTTTCTCACACCTGCACCATGCTTTAAAGCAAACTGATGAACTGTCATTTTTTAAGAATGTCTCAATTTTTTTCTCCACTTAGTTGATATTTTCTGGGACTGGATTTAAAAACATTATGAAATTGCTGTCAAGATAGAGCTGTCTAAAAAAGAGGGCTGAAACTACATTCAGAGTTACTACACTAAGCCATGTGCCTCACCACTTTCTTTTACCCTGAGCAGAATATTTACCTCAGTCGGAGTTACTCCTGAATACAATCTGAAGTGGCCCTTAACTGAAAGAATTGTACACTTTAATGCAACCAGTTTTTCAGAAATAGCTATTCAGAAGGTTAAGATAAAATCAGAAACCACTTCGGGAGAGGGATTCAGATGTTAAATGAATCCTTTCCTCATCGTTTTAATTTTCTTCTTGTTAACTAAAAATATTTTATTTTTCAAGCATTCCCGACTTTGCTTTCCTTTGCTATCCTCACCCTACATACCATCACAAGTAGACTTCAGTCTGTTGAACTACTTCTTTCAGGTGAGCAAAAACTTCATCTGCTAGCTGTCTTCTCTTGTAATCCAAAATTTACATATGATTATAAAAGGTTTGCTTTTTGAAAAGTTGCAGCTTAAAAATTCACAGCTCAGAAGTGGATAGACTGTATTATTTCTTGAAGAGCTTACAAGTAATTTGATAAAGAAACCATATATTTGTACATATTTGTATATAGTTTGCACTCAAAGGATTTGGACAGAAATTTCCTCTGAAAAAATATTCAAAATTATACTACTGTCTTATTCTATTTGCTTTGTTTCTAATAGATCTTCTAAAACAAACTGTGTCATTTGGAAGAGGTATAGATGTGAAAAAAATAACCATGTGAACTCTTTTTATTTTGGATGTGTGATGTGTGCATGCACATTTTATAGATACATTCTTATTACAGATCCTTAGTGTAACTGCAAGTGAATAGCAGTAGCTCAATGCTAAACTATGTTTAATACTGCAACTGCACCATTACCACCAATCTCTATAGGAAAGCGTGGTTTGTGGGTACCAGAGAGTTGATGGATCTGTCTGTGGAACCTGAACAAATCTTTCTTAGATTCATTTTTTGCCACAGATAAGCCATAGAATGAAGACAGCAGATTGATGCAGGTTTAGTTTTTCTGCTCTTGTTTTAAACAGTAGATGTAGAACAGGTTCTTCTATTTTATAGCCTGAAGCTGCACTGTCAACATAAAAGATGTACAGACTTAATACCTGAGAGCTAGGCAAAAGAATTACTTCCCACTTTTTTCAGAGCAGATTAAATACCGCACAATATAGCTCATTACTACCTAGCATAAATTTATCGAAAAGGCAGTTTTTGCTAAAGCATGAAATACTTTGTGTTATTATTACCTACTTTACTGCAAGACACAGATTTCAGCTGAGAATGAAAAAGTTTTTCATTTATAATCTGCCTGTCCATATTGTGAGAAATTCTATACCTGACTAAAAGCATAAAGCTTGAAGCATTATTTCTGCTTTTTGCCTGTGTGAGTGAGAGTGACTCCATGTCTTACTTGGTGCCATGTAACTGCAGTCAGTATACAGTTATGAGTTTATTAAATCTATACTTCATGAGGAAAAAGACCAGAACAGATTAAAATATGCAAATTAAAATAACTAAAGGTGATAACCATTCAGGATTTGTTCAGTTTTGGAGTCTGTGACTTATTTTTCGTTTCGGACATTTTTATTCAATGAAAGAGTAAAATTGTGGACACTTCAGAAAGCTGCATGTCAGCTGCCAAAAGAGCATTGTATTACATGTTTTGAAGGAGAAACAGAGAAGGAGGAGCATGAACAGACAAACAAAAGAATGAAGAATAAACCGAAAAGAATTATTAAAGAATATATTACTTTTCACATATTTGGCAATAGTTTATATTTCATAAGAACAAACATTATTTTCAGAAAGTATTTCTCCTGTTGATCACTACAGATAAACATATATTTCTAAAAGGAGATCCTCTCAACATGCATAGGATAAAGAGTCCCACTGTCTTCATTTTGGCTCGTCTGCTTTTGGGTAAAACCCCTGGAGGTGCCAAGAACTTAAGCTAGGGGTCAGCTGGAGTCCAGTTTTGGGCATCTTTAAAATCACATTTCTTTTTCCCACAAATACAAAATAATTCTTGTTTTTAGATTATGGAACTGGTTACAGTTACATATTTTTACCATATATTTCTAACAGAACCAGTACTGATAAAACAGTCTTCAAGTACAAAGGTGGTGCTGAAGTGCTTAGAGCATTATGTTTTAGAGCTTACTGGAGATAGGACTTCTTTTGCATTACATAATATTTTTTCCAGTTCTGCTTTATACCAGTTTAGAGGGGAAAAAAGCAAATAAACAAAGCCACACCTAATACAGTTGAGCTTAACCATAACCATTGAAATAAGCTAAAATTTGAGCTTGAAGAGATTTGTAACTTAGTGAGGAAAAGAAACAGTTTTAAAAGGTAGACTGGGAGGTTTTTATAATCACTTGGGTTTTTTAAAAATTTTATTTTGTTTTTAATAGTTTTTTACCTTTAGGCAAAGCAGGTATCCACCAGACACTCCCTGCATGTATGCCAACATATATTAGGTGCATACTTGTAAATTTTTGTTTGTCTTTTAAATTCTTCAGAATGACCTATTGATAAATGTTCCATTTTCAAAGGGGTTTTTTTTTTTTTTGATGTAAAAAAAGGCATGCTCAAGCTTGCTAGGTTTAAAGTTTGTTGACTTGAAAGTTTATGCTCACGAATTTCCCTTCCTTGTGTGAACTGATCTTGGATGCTGCTTAAAAATGTATCCAAATTAGTGATCTTTATTGTAGGTTGAAGGTTTGTAATATAGTGCATGCTGGAGAATGGTAAGTCTAAACTTGCAATTCTGATTTAGATAAATAGTTCTCAACAGAAGCATTGCTTCAGTTTTTTGGTTCCCCCACTCCCAATCTTTATATTTTGATCTGATAGAAATACATTGGCCTCCTGTGGTAAATGTTGTCTTGTAATCTCTTGAAACTTTTCCTTTCTTGTCCTTTGCTCAAAGTATAAAAAGCTAATCTCTTTGATTTTTGCACTAGCACCAGAAGATCCTTGTCCTTATGGATGGGGTAGGAATTTAAGCAATTTAATTTAGTTCTTTCTTGACTGGTGTAGGATGATATGGTTTTCATTAATCATGTGTGAGCGTATTGTTGTGTGATGTAACACAGCCGGGCACAACAAGCTGGAGCATGTCTTCCAAGAAATATCAAAACAGCTTTCTTGAAAACTGCTGTGAAAGAAATAGCATGTTTTTGTAGCACGACTGATTAATCAAAATAGGCCTTTCCTAACACAGAAACAAAAAGAATCCAATTAGATGTCAGTTCTGCATCTCTGCTTATAATCACTGCCAAGATTCTGTGTCAAGTGTCTTGTTAGAGAAGCCTAATAATACTGTATTTAGGGTAGGGAACCAAGTATTTAAAAATATTTCTGCTTAAAGATGGTAACTTACATTTAGATTTAGACATTAGGAGTGCAATTTTCATCTGCATTTATACAGATAATTAGCAATGGGATTCAGATTGACTGCAAATATCTACATTAGGGTGTGCATTGTGTTAAATCTAAGGTCTCCATGTACTACAGTGGGAAGTTAGACACCTATCTGACATATGGACTTCTTCCTTGGAGGTACACAAGTGTCAGAACCTGAGGCTATGTCCCACATATGTTCCTTAGGTGTAAATATATGTATCTGTCTGTGTGAACAAAGTAGTAATACATGCCAAGTGGAAACGTCTGAGTTCAGTGTTAGAATCAATCTGGACATGTTAGTGAATCTTTTAAATCAGGCCAATAATCTTCTCAATGATAAGTCATTTAAACATATTTTACATTGGCCAGAAAATAGTATTTGAAAAACCTAGCCAATAAGTAGTTTATGATAGCATTCTTGATCTCCTAGATGTCTTCAAGATACTCAAGGAAAAAAAGAAAATCCTATGTAAGGAAATCAGTCTTTCAACAACAGCCGTGATAAAAAGAAGTCGATTTTTAGATACATTTTCAGGTTTTTTAGGAATAACTCAGTGAAATTGCAATCTATGTCTGCGTGTTTCCCTGATTACCTGTAACTTCTGAATCAGTATCTATGCAAGGACAAAGGCCTCAAAAATAAGTTTCCACAAATTTTGTGGATATAGACAACTGTAATAGACTGTAAAAGTGACCAATATAAGTGAAAAACTGATGTCAAAGATTATTAGACTCTGAAGACTCTTGACTGAAGACAGTAATGAATAATGCCTGAGTTACTGAGAAAGCTTCAATCAGATTGTGTCTTGCAAGACACATTAGTCAATAATAATACAAAAATTTGCAGAAAATAACCTGTAGTTAGTTCTATTGCTCATGGAACTGTGTGTTATTGTTAGCATGTTATCTCTGTAGACAATGCAACAGAAACATGTCTAATGAACAAAATTAAGGGCAGGGAGACTAACAGCCTTTGGAGAAGCTCTAGGAGGACAAAGCTGTCATGACCAGGAGTATTACTAGAATAAAGATGACAGAAGGCCAGTGGTTGTGCTAAACTTTTCAGAGTTTTGAAAAAATATAAATTTCCTTTGCTGGCAGATAGAAAATCAGAAGATGGAATTGCCAGTGAAATGAGACTCCAAAAATCAGGGACAAGCAATCTGACTTCGGAGGCTCTTCAGAGGCCGGCCAGATACTTGGTTTGAAATCCTGAAAGAATAGATACACATTTAATGCAATGGGGAGCTGTCTTTTTCTTTCCCTTCTCATATTCTTTAAGCAGAATAACTTAGATGCAGCTGATAGTTCCTCAGTTTCTCCTGATCTTCTCCTAGGTTCACTTCACTGAGCAATGGATTCTGCATGCCTCTGGGAGGTCTCCATAACAGACAGGGAAAATGAAAACACTAGCATGTTTTAAGAATTCTACAGAATTTGCTCTGTGCATGCAAGATAAACAGGTGGTTCTTGGTGTAATTATTAATTACAATTATTCACGGGACAGGATAGACTTCTCTGATAGAGTAAGATTACAGTATATGTCCTTTCTAATGCCTTATAGCATCTGCTAAATTACCGCTATTTGGGATTCTTTACCTGCCTGTACTCAAGTATCTCTAAAGCTGCTTGTTAAGAGAAAACATTTTAACAGATGTTTCTGTGCTCTGGGATGAAGGCATTATGGATATAGAATTGTCTTCACACTTCTTACATTGACCTCTTTTCACCTCTTCATGCAGTGAACACCTCCAGCTTGTTGTCACTGCAGCTGATTGCAGCATAGGAGGTTTACGGGGTCAAAACTGGTCTTGTATCTTTTGTTCTGTCATGCAAGTCCTGTGAGCTTTACTCTAATTCTTTCCATTTTAACAATGATTTTTTGTACTTTTATAATTATTAATAGGGAAATTAAGTATTTTTCACACATTTGTGCAACAAATGCATGAAAATGTATGTATTGTAGGCATAGCTTTGTCTCTATAGTATATATTCAACACTATCCGTGTGAAAGTTTATGTTTATGTATGTATATCAAGGTGATCTCTGACAAAGTCTTGGTGGGATGCAATAAAGTGCCTTTGTCCTGTAACTTTCCCAGCTTCATCTTCCCCCAACCCACTAGCCTATTTTGCCAGGATCTCTTCTACAATTACAAACTTATATCCACATCTAAGACACACAATTAAAAAAACTAAAATTATCAGATAATTATCTCATAAAATTGGAGTCAAGGTTGAAATTTCATGACTTAATGTCTGCACTGATAGTAGATTTTCTGTGAAAATGAGGGAAATTGTATATTCTTTCTGAAAGCCTATAAAAAGTGAAATATGAAAATATGTACTGTAAACAGTTGAACAACAAATTTGATAGAACTTACCCTAGCAAGCACCCAGCATACCTGAAGGCATTGAAAAAGGAAACAGAATAAATAGGATATTTTAAAATAATTTTGTCTTTTTTCTGTCTGAAACATTTGACATTGCCTATAATTTTGGTGGGTAAAGAGAGGCTTTAGATGGGCAAAAGAAATCTTAAATTTGGGTATGTTGTAGCACCCAGGCTATTACTATATTTTAAGATAATCACATGGCATGAGTTAAGGATTTTATCTATATTACATATCTGTTCTCAGAAGGCTTTACATTCCTCATTGCAGCCTTTGATAATTCAATTAGTCTCTCAAAAAGTTGGGAATAGCTGATAAATTCACTTTAATGTTAAATCATGTACCCCAGCAGGTTTCTCTCAATATGATCGCTTCTCAGGGAGCTTAGCTGTAGAGGTGATACCTCCCAAACACAACTTTCTGCAAGGAATATGTGGGCCTTTGGAGCAGATTAAAAGAACTGTCTGTACCAACACAGCTTCTCACCATTAATAAAGTTACTTCAGATCATGACAGTGATCCCATTCACTTGTATGGTTGTCCATCTAGTTTAATTTATTTTAATTGTCAGCCTTAGGTCCCTCCATGGAACAGATTCCATGAATATGATGAGTGATCCCAGGAACAGAGAATTTCATTAAACAAGCTGAATTTAACCCTTCCCTTTAAACATTGTCTTTTGGGATTCCCAAATCCTATTGGCAGATACTGCTGAATAATAAGTAGGAGGGGATTAGCTAGATCTGGATTGACTGTGTCTTTGGAGAATGCTAACAATAAGACCAGTTCTGTTTGCCTACCTCTAGGAAATGAACAAAGAATATGTTGGACACAAAAGACGAGAACAACGGGATTAATTGTGGCAAATAGATGCATGTCCCTGCAGAAATCAGAGAGCAAAGCAGAGAAAAAATCCTAACAAGAAAATGATGCTTATTACTTATAAACAGTTGGCCTTAATAGGAAGATTGTCATTGACCCTCTGTACAGGATTACAGTTTTGCTAGAAGGAAGACTTGAATTTTAGATATATTCATCCATGTCATCAGAGATGCATGTTGTCATCATAGTTAGAGCAGACTAACTGTGGTACTGAAAGCTTAATAGAAAATGTTATATTTTTGTCTCAAAAGGTAGAAAAGAAAAAGTGACAGAAATATACATATCCTGTCTGCATGAAATGTTGTATTCTGTATTTTTACTCCACTTTGATTTCCTGTTTAAAATTAAATAAGCAATTATATTCTAGGACAGTATTTGCTGATTGTTTTATAAATCAGTTTCTCAAAGTAAACAAAATAAATATATTATTTTAGATATGATTTTTTTTCAGATTGCAAACAAATTTCTAATGAACTAATTCTAGGAAACTTTAGGGAAGACATGTTACATAAGCATTTAGATTTAATACATTATTTCTACTCTTTTTTTTTTACTTGAAAATCAGATTGATAAAATAACTTTCTTTTTTTTCAGAGTGGTTTACCTGTTAAAGAATTGGCCTTTATTTTCCCATGCTAGTTTTATAGTTTTCATATGATTTTTTTAATTATGATTGTTTGCTTTTTAATAGCTCTTAGCTTTTTTGCTACCAAAAAAAAATGCTCTAAAACTGATATGTTGTATCTCAATACGTGTGATGCCCTACTACTCTGTCCAGTAATGGCTCTGAAATACTTCTTGAAGTTATGCAGATGCAATGAACTGTGGATGAAGGCAGTTTGTAACTTCAAGCTGCAATTGAATTTATCTGTGTATCATGTAGACCAGTAGGCTATAGTAGCTAAATGTAACTGTGGTAATATATCACGGGAACATTTGATAATGCAGATGTACTCTACAGGATTACCATCATTGCTTTTCCACTTTGATCATGTTTAAAGAAAAATTAACTGCTAAATAAGTGTGTTAGCTTTTCAGAGGACTGTAACTGATGTTTTATGAACAAAGTTGTTGACAATTGTTTATCAACCGAGCCTGACTCTGAGAAATACCAATTCAACATTGCTGAATCAAAAAACACATGCCCAATTTAAACTGATAATTTATTTAAAGAAGGGATATTTGGGCTGATGTTGAAAGCCACAGACTTAATGAATGGAAGAACTCAGTCTTACTCAGTCTTTGAAATAAGAACTGTGAGATAAGAATTGTTTCTTAGAATGAAAGCAGT
Source organism: Coracias cyanogaster (assembly GCA_033124195.1). Lineage (NCBI taxonomy): Eukaryota > Metazoa > Chordata > Aves > Coraciiformes > Coraciidae > Coracias > Coracias cyanogaster. Next base: position 81,756 of record JAVSBS010010414.1, read on the forward strand.
GACTAGTGGGAATTCCACGTGTACTGCTCTATATCAATAAATTTTATTTTGTCCTTGAAAAGGAGAGAAGTGAAATACTATGCGTTACTTCTGGGCATCGAAGGTAACTTGAAGTCCAGCTCCAAAATCCTGTACTAGCAATTCTGTACTCTCAGGATGGGCAAGTAGGCCTGAAAATCTGGTACATAAATATGGGCTATGATTCATGAAGCTCCCTTCCTTTTATTTCCCTAGCTAAGCAGAAGTTAAGTGTATTCTTTGGTAATATTTGCAGAAGATCTGTAGGTTTGGTCTGTAGATTAAAGGGAAAATTGGAATTTAGCATTTTTGCAAGGTATCCAGTATTCTGCTGTGTTTAGGATTCAGCTAGATCTGTCAGCCAATGGGCTGCAAAAGCAAGGTACAGCTGGACAGAAGAGTTGACAAGAAGGACGTTGGCTTCCATTGGCCTCTGACTCTAAACTCCAACAGGAGCTAGGATGATATTCTGAGCATACCTAAGGTGCCAACTTGCTCTGTAGACAATTCATCAGCTGATCCAGATTTCTCTTGGAAATAAATTTCAGTAAATAGAATAAAATAAAATATAATGAAGCCACTTCACACCATATCAAACATCTTGCTTATTTAAAAGTGGTAGCACTTATACATAGGCAAAGTCACTCCCTGCTATGGTTCTGACTGAGCTTAGTTGGAGCCAGAGCTGCAGGTGCAAGAAGGGAGTGGATTAGATACTGTTTGTCTCAGTGAAAAGCAGCAGATTTCAATGTGTACCTTCATGCATTTAAAATGCAACACTTTGACACAAATTTTAATTGTGTAAAAAAAGTAGTAGCTTGATATAAGCATGGTAGCACAGTATTAGGGGAGAAGAAAAGTTGCTTTACTTTTGCAAGAAAATAGCTCAATGGAAAAATATCAGTAATCTTAACTGACTAGATATTGAACGAATATTCTGTGGAAATCCCAGAAGTTATATTTGCATGTAATCACTAACTTATTCATTTGCAAGGGTAAAATTTTCCAACTAATAGGAGGACAATGTGCATTAGGAGCACATCCTGGAAAATGGGATTTATGATGCTGAGTTACGTCCCTAAATCCTATCTACATTAAATTGGGGAATATTAGGCCCTTAAACTCAAATCAGGCAATTTTCTGAGCGCTGAAAAGCTTAAGACAACTAATAGAAAAAGCCAGACTGATGACTACGTATCTCTAATGCAAGAGATAAATTACTTGAGGACATCAACTGCATGCACATTCAAAGAAGATACGTAGGCCTATCTAGGAAATAGTTTAGATCTGAAGCCTATCATCAACATTCTAAATGGCTCTCAGAATCCACCCTTCTCCATTACCTTTAGAGACAGCAGAAGAATTCTAGTTTAATTTTAATAGTCATAAATTAGATTATGTAGCTATCTCTGTTTCTTGAATGAAATTATTAGCTCTCTTACAGCTTCTGTTAGGCATCTGATGAAACTAATATTCATCATCTGAGTCTACTTCCTGTGGACTTTTTTCAGTTTGTTTGACTGACAAGAACTTTCACTTAAATAGCAGGATAGGTGGAAACTCTCTCTGGTTTGCTTCCCTGTTGCATGAAAACTTAAAGAGGTGGGGTGAAAAAACTATGTCCTGTCTTCCTGCTCACTGGGGTTTAGTGCAAATTATAGGAAGAAATCAGACTTTTCAGAAAACCCCAGCTGTAAAAATACCTTTTCCCTGAATCCTAAATAGACTTAGGCAGGTACAGTTGCCTTAGGAAAGATTATGTTTTATAGTCTTGCTCAAAGAAAGAAATCTTAGTAAAAGAAGCACCTTGAGCATATTTCATTTTTGCTATCATGAATGATGCCCTATGTCAAATCAACAGCATTTTTTTGTCTTACTTTTCAGAAAGAACTCATTTCTGTGTGTTTTCCCAGTTAGAAGCTTTTTTAACTTTGCTTGGTTTTTTTTGAGATGAACATTGACACAAAGGTTAAAAGAACTTCAAAAGGCCTTCAAATTAGTATTAGTTCTATGCAGCTACCTCCATATTTCAGAGTATTACTCTTCTGCATGATTGGCCTAACCAAAGAACAAGATTTGCCATGCTTTTTGATCTTTTGGAAATGTACTGAAATCTGAAATCAAGTGCTTTGCCTGAATCTTGACTTTACTGGCAACAGTGAGCTGAATAATATATTAACATGCAGAATCCCCCTAATATTGCTTAAAAAAAAAGGAAATTACATAACTTCAGAATCAGTCCAGATATGTCTGGCAAATGATTAAGTGCTTAGAAGTCTGATGCACATAAAAGAGGGAAGATCAACAATTAATAAAGGGAAAAATATATACAAAAGGTGAGCAAATGGAAAAAGGAATTCCAGGCTCAAATAACCTCATTTCATTAAGAGGCTGTACAAAGTACCAAATGTCATGCTAAGAAAAGTGCATAATCTCTATTTAAAGTTATTCAGAAGACAGAAATAAAATGTTTTGCTGCTAGCCCTAGTGCAGAGATCTTTGCATATCTTGCCAATAATGCAAAAATATTTCTACAAAATAACCTATATCCTTTCATTTATTTCTTTTGCATTAACCTCCTAGGTTAGAGGATTTTTACATAGTAATACTAGGGACAATTAAGTCTGTTTAACACAGAGACAGATGCCAGATGTATGCATGTAACAGTTACAGAGGAAGCATATGCATAATATCAACTCTACAAATAGTCAGGCTCCCTAGGCATTCAACAGTTTTGAAGCTAAGGGAGGGAATGTTTTTATGTTGTAACATTTTCCCTTGGTGGTAGCAAATTAGCTGCCTTGTATCCATCTTCAGCTGGAACCGCAGAGAGTCACTTGAGAGCATACAAATATGTTTAGAGCTCTATTAAACTGTTTCTTAGATACCTAAGAAGTGGGATACATACCTTGCGTGTGATGTTAACAGGTAGACTTAAAAAAAATTTAAGTCTTTTTTTTCCCATAAGACAATTTTTACTTTTCTTAATTCCTTACAGAATTCGTTCAAGGTCAGACTGAGTCTTGCTTTCATATATAGTTGTGGTAAACTGACCCATTTTGTCTTCTGGGAATTAAAGGAATTCTTTTTCTTAAAGAAAAACAAAAAAACCCTATGTTCTTATTAGGAAACCATTGGCTAGTTTTGAAAAACCCTGCAGTAGCTATTGGGGCTCAGTTTTCTCTGTTTCCCATTATCTGTGATACTAAGAAGTCAAGCCAATAATAACTGTACAGGTCTCTTGCCTTTTTTCTTCCAGTAGAACAAAAAGGCTGGGAGGAGGAGGACCCATTAAAATCAAGTCATAATGGAAAGCGTACATGAAATTAAATTAAGTAAATATTATAGTGATAAGTTCCAGTAAATGAAAAGTTCTCTTTAAATACCCTGAGAATGTTGTTCATGATCCATGTATAGAATAGGTTTAACTATATTTTATAGCATGTATTCCCCATTTCTAGGGGTATGGTCTCTTCATAACCTCCCCACAGAGTAATGATTTTCTTAAAGGATGTCAATAGATTGACATTGACTGACACATTGTGAATCCTTCAGCAGCTTTAAAGGTAGCAGCTGCATCTTTTACTTGCTTTGCCAGAACAGTATGTAACTTATCTAATGCCTCACCATTGGATTTCCTTTGTAGGGTGTTCAGATAAGTAAGCTAAAGGCATAACTAAGAGAAATTACCCTGACTGAATCTTACTTGGCAATGATGTTTGTAACCAGCCATTAAGTCTAGCTCCAGGACTAAAATACACTTTTTATAAGAACATGGCTCAGCTTGCGGATTGATAGAGACCAGAAAAATAGCTTCTAATAGTTATCAGGCTAAAAAATTGAAGATATTAGTGAAAACAATGAAAAACAATGACAACATCTTTGGAAATAGTTCCCAGATTACTATTTTTTCTTAAAGATACGTTTTGTCACATCACAGTACTCTGACATCAATCCAAAAGTTAACTCTATAAGAAATACAAAGATGACAAGCGTAAAGGTGACTGTCAGTTGAGCAGTTCATCTGCTGCAAATAAAAGTAACTGGCAGGAGAGATTTTCTGTATTAATGTTGTTAATACCTATAATCTCCTTCATCCTTGAAATATAAGAAAGCGATCTGGAACTTAAGGTTCTTGATAAAGGATCTGGGAAAAGGAAGATGTGAATATTCTGAAGTCATCTTCTGAAAATGTCTTTCAGAAATTCATTTACAGTTCATGAAGAACCTGAAAATATAATATTGAATCTATTTACATGTACAATTCTTTTTGCCAAACTAGTTATATTCAGAGTCAGATTTGAAAAAGGGCATCCTTAATTATTCTTTCTGATTGATCTATTTGGAGCAGTATCAAGACAGAAAGCTAAGTAGGATAGCATTATGAAACTCAAATTCCTAAGAGAATGTGGGTGTTTCATAAATTGGCATAAGGGTAATTCCCTTCTGCAAATCTCTTTTGAAGGTGGTAATAAAACACAACACTAATAATCTGCTAAACAATAGTCTGGGGCACCATCTAATAAAACACTAATGAATATGTTACTTACCATAGCATAGCAGAAACTGTATATGAAGGTCTTAAATAATTTCTGGTTTCCTAAGAAGTTATTTCTGTATCTGCCTGTCCAAGTGAGAGTTCCTTAAGGTGCCTGGACAACTTCTGGGTTTTTCTGAGCAGCATCATGAAAAGTGTTCTTCCTCCTGTTCTGTCAGATACACTGTACCTCCCATGAAGTTTAAAATATATGACCTGTATACAATATCAACATTTTGAAGCAAAGAATGATCCCAGTGGGCTTTTCCATCCACCAGGATAGAACAGATATGGTCTCATTATGTCTAGTAAAGGAGATTTTGAGTGTAAATCCAGGCACACTAGCAGGGCTGTGGAGGAAACTACTCTCTTTCACCAAAGTGGCCAGATTTTGAATGGTTCAGCATCCATATAGCTTTTGGTCATTTTTACTGAGGCTTTGTAAAGGTGAAAAGATAGCATTTGAAAAGCCTTACTGCATTGATTCTGTTTCAAACAAAATCATGCTCCTATACAGAATATAACAGACTTCCATTCAAGAGAGTCTACCTATAGTTAGGATGTAAACAGAGCCATCAAAACGACTTAAAAACAGATTCCTTCAGAAGCCTGTCATGTCTCTCTCCTCAGTGGCACCCTCATCAGTCAATGTCTGTAAAAAGTTGTCATAAGCAAATTTGAGACAAGCTTACAAAGCAAAAAGCTTGATGCCTTCTAATTAAAGTTATGTATACTGAGATAATTGGCAACCAGTGAAGAAGGCTCAGTGGTGTAATATATAGCTAATCGTTGGTAGCTTGACTGTGTGACAGATGGGGATAGCTTCTTTAAATTATGGAGGTTTTTTATTGGTATTTTCAGGAAATGTCAACAGCACGATTATATTTTCATTAATGTTGCCTTTCCTTCCCATTCATTACTTTTGTTAGTCACAATCTCTTGTTACCTCTTTTCTCTGGCTGTACAATCTATTAATATCTGCATAGGATGCCTCACAATGGGCTTGGTTAATGACCTGATTCTTAAACATCACCACAGTACAATATACTCTGTTAGTATTTACTAAGTATTGCAAATTAGATATGGAAATTATTGATATTATAACCATGACTAGCTCGCAATAAAGTTAGCAATAAAGAATGCAAATATCACGCAAATTCTGAAAATGATTACACAAATTCTGCAAATGATTACACAAATTCAGTTAGGTTTCAGATTTAAGAGTCATTGTGTTTTTAGGTACTGAAAAAATCCCACTCCAAAATCAGTAGAAATGCCTTGATCAAGTGCAGAAAAATGTGTTATATTAAAAATATTCTTTCCAACAGATCCACGAGCGTGTTCTCTTCTGAAAATTACCACAGTTTTGTTTCTCTTCTTTTCCAGGAAACAGCTTTTGGTCTCTACAACAAAGATTTACTGTTTAAAACTGTGAATTTTTCAGATTACTAAAGTTTCTCTGTAGCTCCTCAGCTAAGTGCGAGGCTGGCATAACTAGCCCTTTTACATTTCCTCCTTGCAACTCTGGGCCAGGATGAGTTTTTTATGGTGGGGCGAGGAATAGTCCAGAATGTCTTTTCATGACTGTCATATGGTCTTTTTACTGCAAATTAGAGTAGGTGCCAGGCTGATGTACACGCAAATGTTGGAAACCAATGCTTAGTGTCCATTCCCAGCCTCTCCTTTTTCTCCTCTGATAGGAAGAAAGGAGACACCCTTTTTATGAGTTATACATTTTCAGTTCACTGCCAACTATAAAATTCTATGTTTGTACATTTGAGAAGTGAAAAATTTAAAGGAACATGAGCTGTGCGTGGGTCACAGATAGAAATTGTTTTTTCTTCTGTGGAAGTTTTGACATGGTTGTGAGTTTTGGAAGCAGAGCCTATCCCTGTCTGTGACTCACAGGTCTGATTTGCCTCCAGAACAGCAAGGCAGAGGCCAAAGACCCATTGTTGGGATCTGTGGACCAGCCCGCTGTGAGGATGGAAAATTTTCAGGTAACAGAAATGTTTTCTTGCTCTTATGCTGTCTTTAAATAAAAACATGATATTGCCATTAAATCATGATCATGAATTTAAAGCATAATTCCATAAGAAAAATGTTAAATGTTCTGTAGTGCTCCAAGTAATCCTGAAATATTCCTCTAAAATTTATGGTTAGGGACAAATATGAACTAGAATTAAATCCATAGGCCCACCATCTTTTTATTGCTTTTAACGTGGTTTATGCCATGTCAATATAAAAAATATATTCTCTTTATTGTGTGTACAGAAAACAAGCAAACAACAAAAAAAACCCAAACAAAACCCCAACAACAGGGAAACTGAGTAAGATTATAGGCTTCAGAATCTTGTATTTCTAATACCACAGAAAGACCATGAGATCCAAAAGGTTTAAAAAAGTGGCAGTCCATTCTCATTTTACTGCCAGTCATTTTGCTGATCTGAGCTACATAATTGTTTTGCCTAACTGAAAGGAGCCTTTGAACAGACAAGCCAATATAAATACTCAGACTGGAGACAGCTCTGTTTAATAACAGCAAGCATGTGTATAGAAGTATTTGTTTACCTCTGCTCATTTATGTCAAAATCAATTGTAATTAAACAGGAATCCAGCCACAGAAGTACTACTTTAGCTGATTGTTCTCATCAGAAGTGTCATATAGACCCAGAGTTTAGGACATATGAAAGCAGTCCATTATTTTTCTCCTGTAATAAATAATGACTTACAGTCTTTTCAGTTCCTTAGTAAATACAATTGCATATCTAAAATAAAAAAGTAAAACACCATTTCATATCAATTCTGGGAGATTTTCTGGTCACATTATGTACAGAAAATACAGATCTTTCATATCTATTCAAGGTATAAAAATCTATACAACAAAGACCATTTTTTTAGTCTACAGTAAGCACTGGTGTTTTTTTTATGTAGTGTGTTTGTGCTTAGACCAGAAAAGTATACACTACAGAGGATTTTACACCTTGTTACATTACTGATTGAATTCTAAATGGAAATACTTTCAATAATGAACACAAATTCACAACATAAATGCTGAAATGAATTTATCAACTAGGGAAGTAAATGTGAACTCCACGCATACATTCAAAGACAGAGATTTTTCATTGTAATGTGAAACAAGGGTCAGAAAAAATGTGCATTACAGTTTACTCTGTAATGCGGTAAAGAATAGAGCATTTCAAGAGTGAAGGTAGATTATACCATCAGTGTGAAACTTCATGCTTCAAGAATCACAGAATCATTATGGTTGGAAAGGACCTCCAGGGTCATAGAGTCCAACCTTTGTCCTAGCATCTCTCTAACCACTACACCATATCCTCAAGCGCCGCATCTATTTGTTCTTTAAACACCTCCAGGGAT
>JAVSBS010010417.1:10084-23293 GCA_033124195.1 Coracias cyanogaster
CCTGTGCCAGCGTCTCACCACCCTCAGAGTGAAGAATTTCCTCATTTCTAATCTAAATCTCCCCTTTTCCAGTTTGAAGCCACCACCCCTCATCCTGTCACTACAAGCCCTTGTAAAAAGTCCCTCCCCAGCTTTCTTGTAGGCCCCGAGTTGAGGGGCCTACACGTTAGTTTTCAGGCTTACCTACAAACAGTTGGTTCTCAGTCTTTTAGCTGGGACTAAACACTGGGGAAAAAACTCCAGTTTTAATGGAAAATTATTTGGCACATGATAGTTAAATATAAGAGGGGATTATAGCAGAAGCAGCTCTGCCACCAGCCTTTTTAACCCTAATAACTGGTTTCTGGCTTGTCAGAGCGATCTCACTTCAGAACTTCTACATTACTTCTTGGACACCGTGTGAATCTGACACCGGTGAGCTCCTATTTTTTTGCCCGTTTGTTCCGTCCTTCCAGGCCCCAGGGCGATTGCTGTTATTAAGGGCTATGGTCATACTTAAGTTTTTAAATTACAGTTTGAGGGAAATGATTGCAAAGGAGCCAGAAGGAGGTTTCATGAAAGAGGTTCCACGTGAGGACCCCAAGTCTGGTCTTGCAGATCACAATCTGCGGTGTAGGCACCAGCATCCATCTTTTTTTGTCCTTAACCTGGTTTTCTTCCTTTTCAGCTGTGGAAAAGTGACAACCTTGGTTCCTTTTTCTGAAACACAGTCTTTAAACAGCCTGTGTCTCATATCCCAAGGTCTGAGGGTGTGGGAGAGCGGCGCTGAGCTTCCTTCTATCCTCAGAAAGAAGTGGAGTTCTTCACCTGCCTAGGCTAACGCCTTGTTCTTGTCATCTTTTTTGCACAGGCTGCAACTTGAAGATTTTTAACAACCAGGAGTTCGCCGCTCTCTTGGCTCAGTCTGTAAATCAGGGCTTCGAAGCTGTCTACCAGCTGACCAGGATGTGCACAATTCGGATGAGCTTTGTCAAGGGATGGGGAGCAGAATACAGGTATTTTCAGATGGAATTTCATGACATGCTTGCTCTTGCCGTTGCTGCTCCTGTATTTCACAGCCTGGGAAGCCTGAAGCTTCTTTTCTCAGCTCGTAAGATGGTGTTGGAATTAGCGCCGTGCCTCTTTGGGAACGCAGATGGGCTGTAGTTGTGGAGAACGTTGATGTTGTCTCTTGTTTTTCCCGTCATCATGTGCTACACCTGGAAGACCACCTGTGTTCTGTCACAGGGTTGTACAAACCAAGAGCTTTACCTGAAGCACAGCAGATAAATCCAAATGGCCTTCCTAGGAACTGTTACATTTTTTTCTCTTAAAATTAGAGGAATATTTGATAATTTGAGTGTCTTACGACTCCACTGTTACCAGGGCAGGATTGGTGTGAGTGCTTCCTAACAGATACAGGTTGGGTTTGATGCTTCTTTTATCAGAGTAGCCCAGGGGGTGAAATCCGTGTTCAACAGCACACGGCGAAATTCATTAGAAAATGAAGGTCGGTTTACGAGAGAGAAAGCTGGCAAGGATGGGAGCCAGATGTGATTTTGCAATACTTGACTGTGTACCCCTGAAATCTGCGGCGTTATTTGAAGGTCTGGGGGCAGCCCCTGCCTTGCGGGGCGGCCGGGCCTCTGCCGACGCTCCCCTTGCCCCGCTGCCGCGCTATCAGCTGGCGCCCGCGCCCTGCGCGTTCCTCTCCCCGTTTTCTTCATTTCTCCAGATGTTTGGAGTCCATTTTGTTTTGAAATTGTCCAGCACCCGCGCCAGAGCGTTTCAGCCCTGGCTCGCAGCCACGGCTCGTAATGAAATCCAGATGAGCGTGACTTACGGAAAGTCACCGCTCTCATTAGAGTATTGTAGTCGGTGAAACCCTACGCTGGCGCTGGCCGCGCCGGAGCTGCTCTCCTGCTCCTTCGCTTCCTTGCCACAAAATACTCCGTCTGATCGCCTTGGTCAGAGCACGTTCAACTGATTCCCATAGGAAAACGTTACAGCGGGAGCTGCATCCAGAGCGCTCCCCCAGTGATCCCTGGTTCAGCTGCGTAGCCTTCGGAGCGGTCTGTGCTGAGGTGTTTGGGGCTCACGTGTGCCAGGGATTTGGAGGAGGGAAGCAGGGAGAAGCCAATTGCACAAGCAGGCTGTGATCAGAGGTCCTCCTTTGTCCCAGGAGAGCCCAGTGGAGCAAGCTGAAGACACGGGGAGCTTTGAGGGGTGGCCTTCCCAACAGGCTGGAGCCAAACGCGTTGGTTATCTAGGTGGGAAGGCAGGATGAGGTTTGCTGTGATAGGTTTGCAGAGGGCAGAAGTGTGGTAGTCCCACAGTGGGTTTCTGTAGAGCGTTGCTGGGACAGCTGCTGGACTGCTCGGGGTCAGGCTGGTCTCAGGCAGCAAAGGGGGATGTTCTGTGTTAAGTTAAGGCAGATTTCATGTATCTCCTGGGATCTGAGAGGTTTGTGTGCTTCACGGGAGCTGGCAGAGTGGTCCGCTCTCCCTGTCCCGCAGTCCTCCTGCCCAGCAGCTCACGGGACACCCTTTAATGCCAGACCCTTCCCATGAAGTCACTGTAGAGGACAGGCCCTGCCCAGACACCCACTCCTGGAGCATCGCCTGGCCTGCCGGTTCCGGTCACCCGGGAATGGGTGGGTGCCTGCAGGGAGGTGCTTCCAGTTCCAGTCCAAAGGAGGAGACAGATCCATCAAAACAGGGTAGAGCCCGCGGCCAAGCCTTGCAGAGCCCAACCCTGGTGCCCTGCTGTGAAGGGGCAGGGCTGGAGGTGGGAGCGCAGGGCTGGAGGTGGGAGCGCAGGGCTGGAGGTGGGAGCGCAGGGATGGAGGCAGGAGGAGGGGAATGGAGGTGGGAGCGCAGGGGTGGCCATGGGAGCACAGAGCAGCCCCGCAGAGAGAGGGTCTCCTTTCCAGCAGTGGTTCTTCCCTGGACCCTGCAGACTTCGGCTTCTCCCTCCCACAGATTCCAAGGACAGCTTCTGTGGGAAACACGGGTGTAAAACGAGGCTGTTTCCAGGCTATTTCTTTCATAATCCTCCTCCTCCACAGCAGCTGTCCCTGCCTCTCCGCCTGCAACAGGATCCCGCCATCCCTCGGCAGAGGAGGGCGAGGCCCTTGCCCCGTGCCTTGGCCTCCCTTCCCTTCCTCCCCATCCCTTCCTGCTTTCCCATCTGGAGACACTCTGTGGGGTCTGGCCTCAGGGAGAATAACGGAGAGGAGACGGGGAAGGTGCTTTGTGGCAGGGGAAAGCAGAAGCGTGGTGAGCGCTGACCCAGCCAGGCATCCCCCTCTGCTCTCTGGCTACAGCCACCCACTCTCGGCTCTGTGGAGGACCTGGGAGTCCTAGTGGACAATCCTGCTGCCCATCAGCCAGCAACGGGCCCTTGTGGCCAGGAAGGCCAATGGTCTCCTGGGGTGCATGAAGAAGAGTGTGGGCAGCAGGTCAAGGGAGGTTCTCCTTCCCCTCTCCTCTGTCCCAGTGAGGCCACCTTTGGAGTACTGTGTCCAGTCCTGGGCTCTCCAGTTCCAGAGAGACAAGGAACTACTGGAGAGAGTCCAGTGGAGGTTATGAAGATGCTGAGGGGCCTGGAGCATCTCTGTGCCCAGGAAAGGCTGAGAGCCCTGGGGCTGCTGAGCTGCACAAGAGAAGCCTCCGAGGGGATCTGATCAATGCTGAGCAAGAGCTCAAGGGCTGGATGATCTCCAGAAGCCCCTTCCAACCCCCACCATGCTGGGATTTTAAAACACATGGTTCAATACCACATTTGTGCTTTTCTGACAGGGTTTGACGCTTTTTACACTCTGCAGCACTTCTGCTTCCTTTGATGCAGCCCATCAAGGGCAGATGTGTTGGAGTGTCCCACACGGCACGTGTGGGGTGGGGACCAGACCTCCAGCGCGTACTCCCAAGGATGCTGAGCAGCAGCAGGGGAGAGGGCTCCAGGGGCAGCAGGAGTGGGGGGTCCGAGTGGCTCAGGGGGGATCTCTCTCCATCCTAAAGATATGGGAAAAAGGGAATCTCCTTGTCTTACGCAGAGAGAAATGTCACCTATATGTTAAACCACGTGCGGGGCTGGCTAATGAGAGGCAGGGTCTGCAAAATAACCCTGATGAATTTTGCTTCCATAAACACCTTCCTCCCTCTCCAGGGAATCGGGTGCTGCCTGTTTTCAGGAATCGTGAGTCATAAAGAGGTTTTCCACTGAGTTGCTCCTTTAGGATGGTAAGAAATGTAAAGGGAAAGGGCCGGGGTTTCAAAGAAGCTGGCAGCAGAGGCCAGGAGCGCGTTGTAGAGGCGAGTGACGTTCCTCCGGCCCCACAGGCAAGACTGTTGTCTGAGCAGGAAAAAGTGCTCCAGGAGCTGTAAAAACTTTTCACGTTTGTAAAGTTTGGGAAGTCACATTTATGTTGTTTTTCTTTTTTTTTTTTTGTTTTCCTTCTTTCCCCCCAACCCCTTCTCTCTGGTAGGCGGCAGACTGTGACCAGTACTCCCTGCTGGATTGAGCTGCACCTTAACGGTCCTTTGCAGTGGCTCGACAAGGTCCTGACTCAGATGGGCTCCCCGAGCATTCGCTGTTCCAGCGTCTCCTAAGGAAGCGTCTCCCGGGGGCGGGTGGGGGGAACAAAGACCCCGGAACACGGAATTGGCTTAACCCTTCTAGCAAAGCGCATAGCGAACAAATCCCCAGTTATTTGAAGTGATGAGAGGAAAAAAAAAAAGGAAAAAAAAAAAAAAAAGCAGGTTTTCTTTGTTTTGTTTTGAACTCCAACGCCCATCTAAGCCACTTCCAGCAAGCTGTCAGCGCTTGGGTCACGCCATTGCAGTTAGAATTGGAAGCTGAAGTTTATCACGATATAAAAGCTGGGCTGAGTTGCAGCGGAGAGCAGCCAGCGCCCTGCCTCCCGTGCCCTCGTGAGCTCGCTTCAGCTGTACCGGCTCGGAGGACGCTTCCCAACTGCTTCACGCAACCCCAGGCTCGCCTCTGAGCAGGCGGGTACCGCGGGACGTCGGGATGACTTGCTCCTTGCGTTCCTGTCGCCTGACCTACGCTTGTCCTCCCTGGGATGGCAGCACAGGGGGAAAGGAAGCGTTGAAAGCACGTCCAAGAACTAATTCCCCCGGTGATGTTCCCAAAGGGAATGAATTTCTCACTACCAAGGAGGCAGAGTCTCGCTTTGTGCCTGGGGGGACGCAGCTGATGCCCTGAAGGTCTCAGATGCGATGGACGCGGAGCAAAAGGCCAAACTTAGGGCTCCTTCGACGTTGACTTGAGCTGCTCGCAGACATTTGTCACGTGGGGAGCCGGGGCTGGAGGAGTTAAACCGTCGTTACCGTGCGTCAACTACGGGAAATTTGCATTATAGGGACGTGGTGACTTGGGTGTCCAGATGTGCTCTAGGGATGGAAGCGCAGAGGCCCTTGCTGCCGTTTCAGAACATGCAGCATCACAGGTTCCCCACCGCCACGCAGGAACCAGCACATCTCAGACACAACCCCCGCTCTGTTTCAAACTTCTTCCAGCTGATTAAAGCGCTCTGGGATGTGTCTTTGCCTGGAGAAATTGGGAGAGTGTGTATTTACTTGTATTATAAAATGTTCATTTTAAACGTACATGCTCCGGACTGTGTAATATTTCTTTTTTTTCCCCTGCAGCAACTGTCACGGCCAACAACTTCTGCAACTGGGGAAAAAAAAACAACCCAAAAAACCCTTAGCACTTGTTTTTATGGTTCAGATTTGCCAAATCAGTCTCGTCATTTGTCAGCGCTACCCAATTATCTGTCTCGTTAGATGCGCATTGAATCTCACGCGCGTTTGTGCCAAATTGTCGGAAGGGGAGGGGAGAAAGCGATGCTCAGTTTCCTATGGAAATCTTTTTTTGTCCTTTTTTATTTTCTTACACAAGACAGACACCCAAGCTGGGTCGAGCTCTGGGAAGGCGAGATGCAGATGGACTCAGGGCGGTTTGCGTTAACCCTTCTGCTGCCAGCAGAGCGGCCGCGCTGAGCTCACTGGAAATTTCCTGCGGGTCCCATCGGGGGTCCTGCCTTGTGACAGCATCTCAAGCGCTCCCCAGGAGTTTCCATGTACCTGCCTCCATGGAGAGGCTGCTCCCGTGTGCTCGTTCCTCTGCGACCATCCAGTCTGCAAAAAACCCACCACGTCTGCAGCCGAGGCATCGGCAGGAGAGGCTACGAGGGACCCCTTGTTTGGGGGACGCAGGACGAGCTGATCCCCGAGGCTCTCTGCTGCTGTTTGCCGGGCGAACGACGGGGAGGCTTTAGAGTTTTCCTCCAGAAGGAAGAAATGACATTTTCTGTAGGAATCTTAAATTCCAAGGACGGCTGTCGGCAGTGGACGTGCTCCTGGGCGATACGGGCACTTTGGAGTCTCCTCTTGGCGAGTCTGGACCGGAGCCGTCAGTGCGCAGCGTGGCTGCGTCACAGCGCGGCCGGTTTTCTAGGGTTGGGGTTAATTTTTGTAGTTTTTGCAAAGTGTCTGGTTTTAGTTCCATCTCTGATTGTGCAGTAAGAGCATCTGTATAAAAGAGTACTTTCTAGCCGCTTAAAAGCAGGTCTGTCCATCGCTGTGGGTTGGTTCGGCAAATACTTTCAGACACAGGTTTCTGACGTCATTGCGAACAAAAATTAATTGTGATTGGCGTGGAAGGATTTGACTCATGTTAGTGAGAGAGGGAAAGAAAAGTCTCCTACGTAAAACGGCCCCAGGTTTCCTCCCTGAGCATCTTTAAGTCACGTTGGCTTATTTTAGCGAACAAACTCTTTTTCACTGTCCGTGTAACCGCGAAGGAAGTTGGACTCTGTGGTGCCTCGGGCGTTAGCAACAAAAATGACGTCTTGAATTGCGGCGTCGGGGAGGTCATCACCCGCGACAGCGTGTGCAGGAACCCAGCCCGAGGCCACCAGCTGGAATGAACCTGAGCTTCAACGTGAGGTTTGCCAGAGAATCACCTCCTCGGCCAGGATTAAGAGCTGGACCTGATCTGTATCTTCTGCTTGATAAAGGCTAATTAATTTCTAACCGTTCTTAATAGATGCCTTATGAAAACCAGGATTCAGATGACGCTTCAAAATCTTGGGTTCATCTCCCCTCGTCATCCCTGAAGTAAAACGACTTCAAATGGAAAATGTAAGCTGGTCTGGCGGTACGGCGAGATAAAATCAAGGAGATTATCTCTGCTGAAGTATTAATTTCCTCTCCTCCCCTTTGTTTGCCTTCTTGCTAATTCAGAAAAGCTTTTACGGTTCCAAAAGTTACCTTATAAAGTCAAATGGAAAGTCCCGCGCCATGCAGCGAATGAGAAGATGAAGGCTGGCGACGTTCCGGCCGAGCTTTTACGTTGCACGGTTGTGACCTGTGGAGGTGGAAGCTCATCCCCCGTCGGGTCTGGGACGCGCTGACTGACGCCGTTCACATGGACACTAAGGAAAGGGAAGCGGTGGCTGCAGGTTCTTCAGGTGCCCCAGTGCTCCACGGGCCTGCTCCTTGGTTTTACCTTTATTTTTCCTAAAACTCTTATTAAAGTAGCTTTGATATGTAGCACGAATGTCTGCGATCAGCCACGCCCTAGGTTAGATGACGTGCCTGTACTGGAATATCTGCTCATTTAACGGTAGTCTTGGCTAGTTTTTCCCAGGATTTCATTCCTTTTTGTTACTGGTAGAGAGTCACTAGCAGGAACTTTGACTCTTTTTAATTGGTGTAGCCGTACACAAGGGCCTGGCTGCTGGCAGATGATACTGACGGCCTTGTGGTTTTAAATGACTGTGGTGATTTTTTTTTTATTATTATTAATGTATTAAACTGAACTGCAGTTTGTATTTTGTGTTAAGCTTGTCTTAGGAGTTTAATCCAGTGCTGTCCGTTCGATTTGATCGCCAGGGATCAGCCTGCATACATTCAATGACGGAGAAATCCAATCCCAACGCATTTCCCCGACGCTCTGGCTGCCCGTATATGCCAGGAAAAAGTTGGGGGTAACCTTTGCGACAGAGTTAAAGAAGGGGGTGTCGGTTTCCCCTCCCGGGGAGGATCAGCGTAGTTCCGACCCTGCAGATCTCCCTCGCAGGGTGAAGCATGTTCAGGGCTCCATCTCAAGCAGCGAGCGTTGACGTCCCTGCCTTGTGCTGCCTGCGAACTGGAAAAGCACAGGGAGCGAGAAGACCAGAGCGCAGTGAAGGACTCCCGGCCGCATCCCAAGTCATCCATGAGCTGCCCTCGTTCTCCAAGGTACTGGGTAGGTAGGAGGAGCGGAATTTCACAAATAAGCTGGGAAGCTAGGATGAGGAATAATTAGTCAGTAGATCGTAGCTGATTGAGAGGTATGGTTAAGAAATTCACTATATGTTTTTTATTATGTACATGCTTTGGTATTTATGTTGTCTTTCTTGAATACTCAGATGAATCAAATATTTAATTTTTAACGGAAAGGGCAATTAAGGACTCAGAGTATTAAATCCTTCCTACGTTCCTTTCTGGCAACGGCTAGAAATGAGGTAGTTACTGACGTGAGAGCAAGAGTCTCACCGCAGAACTCAGCCACCAACCCTGGCGAATAAAACAGACCGAGGACTTCTCCAGCGGGAGCCTCTGCCCGAGTCGCCGTTTTATCCTTCAGCAACAAGTCGGGTTCCTTCAGCTCTGCTCGTCAGGTGTACGAGGCTTTACAACACAAAGAGCATCTGACTCCACGAGTGTTTTGGTTCATCAGTTCGCTCTCCCGACGGAGGCCGCCTGCTCCCTTTGCTCCGCAGCGGACTGTCCCCCTTCCATAGATCCGTACGAGCATGTTTGCAGTAGTGTTTAGAACCTCCTAACCTCAGATGGAATCTTACTGACCGGTGGTGGCACCTGCCCGCTTTAGCTTCTCAAGTGTTATTCACCTCTTTTGTTACTAAAGGCCTGTACTATGTATGCCCTCCTCTTTCCTATGTGAAACTGTAAGGTCTATTTTTGACATTTTAATAAACTTTGATTTGAAAACCGAGGCTCCTGAGAAAATAAAGATATTGTTAAAATGCCCAGGGACACAAACCAAAATCATGTGGAGTTTTTGAAACCACAGGAAATACAGAGACAGCAGCGTACATACAGAGAAGGTTGTTCCCAGTCAATTGGACGAGATCTCAGGGACAGGTAAGATCTTCATTCTTCCGATAGTCTGGAGAGTTTTGTTCAGGAATCCCAGAATCCCAGCATGGTGGGGTTGGAAGGGACCTCTGGAGATCATCTCCTCCAACCCCCTGCTCCAGCAGCTCACCCAGAGCAGGGGGCCCAGGATCGTGTCCAGGCACCTTTGGAATCTCTCCAGAGAAGAATCATAGAATGTGAGGGGTTGGAAGGGACCTCTGGAGGTCATCGAGTCCAGCCCCCCTGCCAAGCAGGACCAGAGAATCTAGGGCAGGTCACACAGGAAAGGAGACTTTCCAGAAAGGATTCCACAAAATCACAGAATTTCAAGCCAGATGCAAAAAAGAATTATAAAAATTCCACCTAGTTCTTTTAACTAATGGGATTCAAAGGTGAGTAGCAGTGGAGCGGGATTTGCTGTCGAATTGCCAGAAAAGTCAGACGTAGCTGGACATTCCCTCTCTGTCCTGTAGCTTTGATTTCACTGGGAATGATGGAACTCCATGATTGGAAGCCTACGAGCAGCAGTGGAGGATTTACTGCTTTGTCCTCAGTGTCTTGTCATGAGACAGACCCTAAAATGTCTCTGGAGTCTCCACATTGAGGAATTTTCTCTTTTTTACATCCTGTGTGGGGTCTGGCCGCTCAGTTGTCCGCTCCTGCAGGACAGAGGGTGGCAGGTGGGTGGGTCTAAGAGTCTCCAGCCTCAGCGCGGTGGTGATGAGGTGTTAATGCTCCGGGAACAGCCCAGGTTCTGGTCCCGTCCAGGAGCATTCATCCGATCCACGCGTTACCTCCCCGAAAAACAGGACTCCTCATAAAGTGCTCTGCTGTTCGAGCACATCATAGGCGTGGTGGGTGGGAGAGACAACTGGAGGTCTCCAGTCCAACCTTGTGCTTGATCCAAGACCATGGCCAATGCGAGATCAGGCCAGCTGGGCTTCAGTGCAGATAAATCTTGAAGAAAAAAATCTTAGAGAGATTCTCCCCAGGTAAGATGTTCCATGGCTGCATTATGGAAACGTTTTCCCATCTTAATCTCTCAGGCTGTATCCCTGAAGACGTTCAAGACCAGGCTTGGTGGGACTCTGAGCAACCTGATCTAGTTAGAGATGTCCCTGCTGACTGCAGGGGGTTGGACTTGATGACCTTGGAAGGTCCCTTCCCACCCAATGCATTCTATGATTCTATTTTTGGCTATTGCTCCTGGTTGTGATGGGTTTCTCAAGTCTGTGGCCTCTCTTGGGAGCGATGACTCTGCTTCTCCTGCCACTCAGAGGTCAGTCGCTGTAGTCAACTTGCCTGGTGATGGCTGCAGGGTGGTGGAGTCCTTTGCACCCACCCTGGCCAGCTGTAGAGAACTGGGTGCTGCTGACATGTCCCTGTTGCTGTTGCCACTGCTGGGACTGCGCCCAGAGGTGACTCTGGGGCCATGAGACGTCCAGCAACGCATCTCTTTGGATAGAAGGCAGGTGGAGAGGTCAGGTCCCGTTCTGGTGGGACAAAATACAGCTGGGCAGGCATTCTGCTGCCCTCAGGAGGGACCTTCTCCAAACCAAACATGCCAGAGCCCACTGGGATCTAACGCTGTGAACTCCTCTAATGTTCCTCCTTGGGTTTCACTGAAATCCAGGGGTTTTTTTCAGTTGTTTTTCCTGACAGAGAATTTACGAGAATACTTTTTCCACTCAGTTCTCCAACAATGTGGTAATAAAAGGGCCTCATCCAGGTTTTGTTGCCAAAAGCCGAGTGTGATGTAAATCAGCTCTGAGCTGCGAGTTCTG
This sequence comes from Coracias cyanogaster, assembly GCA_033124195.1. Classification (NCBI taxonomy): domain Eukaryota; kingdom Metazoa; phylum Chordata; class Aves; order Coraciiformes; family Coraciidae; genus Coracias; species Coracias cyanogaster. The sequence goes on from JAVSBS010010417.1 coordinate 21,018, forward strand.
CTGTCACCTGGAGAGATCATGGGTTTCGGTAGCTCAGTTTTCTCTGCGTTAGGAAAGCTGAAAAAAACCACAGGTCTGAGGTGGGTGCTTTACTGAGCTTTCATCCCCATCTCCTGGCTCCAGGGGAGGTCTTCTCCTCCCCAGGTTCTGCAGGAACCTCCTCTGCTCCAGGCAGTTGCAAGTAACGTTTTTCTCCTTTCAATAATTAATTGGACAGAACATTTCTGCAGCTGTTAGTTGGCGTTGGAAGGTCACTAGCAAACAGCAGCACTCTTGGAAATCTTGTCAGTTTAATTTTTCACTCAATTTATAATGCCCTAACAAGGGCTTTAATCACAAAAAAGAAACCGAAGTGCTACAGAGAAGGATGGGACTTGGCCTCAAGATGCCGTATGGACTCTTACATACGGGTAACAAAACCAATATTGGCGTCACGAAAAGAAGAGCAGCGACATTGCAATGAAAAAGCTTCTAACCCCAGAAAAACTACAGCCGTTAAGGATGGATTAGTGAAACTACCAAACCTGGACGCGGGAGTTGACTGAGCCGTGTTTTGATGGACACAGAATCGTAGCCACCCTCTGAACGTGTTTCTCTAAGGCCACAAACCCTTCACTTGCTGCTGCGAACGCGCCTCCGTCCAGCGCTGGTCACTAACGGGACGGCAGAAGCGGTTCCTGTTGAGCACTGGGGTTCCAACCACCGCTGGGGAACTCCGACAACAACTTCGGAGCCGTTACAAGGATTTAAACCCAAGGTGGGAATTCTTTTGTTCTGCTCAACTACGTGAAGAGGAGCCGAGTGAAAGGCGCGGCACCTTTCAGCTTTGCTGTTCCACTAACGCCCCTTTCATTCATTTCTCCGACATCGATTTTTGTAAAGAAATGCTGTAGCCAAACCAAAGCCTCTCCCGGAAAATAACGACCCACAAAATGAAAGCCAAGCCACCAGCAAGGTCAGCTTAGAGTTAAAAATACAACCTGGTACTCCTTACGATAATTAAATTATTTCCTCTTTTCCTCCTCCCCTGATGAATTGGGCTTTTTTTAGAGCATCTCCAAACAAGACACAAGTTTGTAACAAAAACCTGTTTGGAAGAGTTCTTAGTGTGTTAGTAAAATCTGCACCAAGAGATCACGGGGCTCTGAGCAACCTGCTCTAGTTGAAGCTTCGAAGTGAAGACATGTGGGAGGTGTCCCTGCCATGACAGTGGTTGGAACTAGATGATCTTTGAGGTCCCTTCCAACCCAAACCATCCTGTGATTCTGAGATGTCCCTGCTCAGGGGGGTTGGGCTAGATGACCTTGAAAGGTCCCTCCCAACCCAACCCGCTGTGTTATTCTATAATCATCGGTGCAGATGTTCTGCCTGCCTTGGGCTGAAGAATTGTGGCTACCTCCTAAAAGTGATGGTGCTATTGGGCCAACCTCCTCCCACACCAGACTCCTTTTTCTATCAAACTGCGCCTGATTCTCCTGTCAGTGCTTCCACCGAGCTTCGAGGGACTTGTTCTCGTCACACCAAGAGCTGTGACTCTTCCCAGGATGTGTTTCCTGTCATACAGATCTCCTCCGATGAGTAACAGGCTGTGGAAGCGTGTTCTCCAACTGCTAGTTGTGATTCCTGGGTGAGGCATCATTGCTCAGGGACATGGTTAGTGGTGCCCTGGCAGTGCTGGGTTAACGGCTGGACTCGATGATCTGCGAGATCCCTTCTGAACCAAACAATTCTGTGATTTATGGGAATTGAGCTGCTGCTACCCCGGCAACAGCGGCAAAGAACTTGATTTTAATGTGGATGATCTGATAAAATTTGAACTGTTACATACGTATCCCATGTCCAGAACTGGCTTTATAAACTATTCAAGCGCTTTATTGTCTTTACTGCCTTCCATTAATTTACTCTGTGTTTTTGCCATTTATCACTATTTGAGACTTGTCTCTGGTGCCTTCTAATGAACACACAGGAGCCTAAGTCTGTAATAAATCACAGAATCAGCAAATCGTTTTGGTTAGAATGGACCTTTAAAATCATCGAGTCCAACCATTCCCCCAGCACTGCCAGAGCACCACTATCCATGTCCCTCAGCCATGATGCCTCATCCAAGAATCAGAACTACCAGTTGGAGAACACGCGTCTCCAGCCTGTTACTCATAGGAGGAGATCTGGCCCTCAGCATGGCCCTCAGCACCACATCCCCATGGCTTGGAAACCCCTCCAGGGATGGGGACTCCACCACTGCCCTGCCCAGCCTCAAACAGCCCTTCACAGCCCTT